>OU426861.1:8918777-8948777 GCA_911387685.1 Dolichovespula media | reverse complement strand
AAATTCATTGTTCAAGGTGGACGGGGCGAAGGAGAGAGAGAGAGAGAAGAGAGAGGGAGATAGGAGGGGGAGAGTTTGCCTACCGGCTTGTTGGTCGATCGCCTCGTAAACGTCGCCACAGACTCCGGAACCAATGACTTCTTTGAGAGCATATCTCTTTTCCGGGTCTTGTATGCTGTCCAATCGTTGAAGAGTACCGTGACCGCCCGTGTTTTTCTCCCGTATATCGAAATCGTCCTCATCCTCTGGATCGCGAGACTTACCGTGGCGTCTCCCGGCACCCCCGGATCTTCCTCTTCTGTCGTAATCGTATTCCTCCATCGCGCACGCCGATCGCCTCTCTCGATTCTCCGTTTATGACGTACCTGAAACGAGAATTCTCTACTATTCAATGGATATTTATATATATATATAAATGTATAGGGACGGATGGTCAGATCACGCGTAAAAAAAAAAGAAAAAGATAATTATCCGGTTTCGTACAATAATAATAATATGTAAAATATCGGCAAAGAGCTCGCGATTGCTTTCGAAGCAATTGCGGTCGACGACGAAGCGGTTTTCAGAGTGCACGTACTACGGCACTCGATGATTCGCCGATGCGTAGAGAGGACCGTGTCGCATCGGCCGCCCTCGAGGATGACTCTTCGAACGTACTTGGAATATTTTTAAGAGACTTTGCCGTCGTCGTTGTCGCCGCCAACGCCGCCACATCGACGACGGCGACGACGACGACGACGACGACGACGACGACTGCGACGACGACTGCGACGAAGCTGGCTTAGCTTTCGCTGCGCTTCCATCACAAAGCCGAGTGCTAATTATATTCATTCTCGAGAGCCGCGTGAACGAGAGGTAATCGCTAATTAGTAGCTTGCCTTCCTCCCGAAAACTTCGACAACTTCGAGAAGCCGCGAACGAGAGGTTTGTCGGAGGACGAACGGAACGACAAGGAAAATGAGATTTTCCTCGTTGGTTTCCTCGTAGTAGAAATATATTGGTTATGCCGATTACGAAAACTGTTACAAGATTACTCGATAGATAGAAGGAACGAACCGAGTAGAGCAAGTCGCATTTTTTTTATCATTCGTCGTCCGTTCGAGAACGTCGACGGTCGAATAAGGTCTGAATTCGTTTTTTCTCCTTCTCTCTCTCTCTCTCTCTCTCTCTCTCTCTCTCTCTCTCACGCACCACACACACACACACACACACACGCAAACACACACGTACACAGGCTCGCGAAACGTTCTACGACGACGATGGTCGTGCGGCGGGGTACTTGTGGGGCTACGGAAACATCGTAGGTGGGTACATATCCCATTTATCGGATCTCGGGGATTACGTAAGATTATTTAACGTGTATACGGATCCCCACGGCATACCTAGAGATGGAACTAATATGCGCGCTTTATGACAAAGAATACGCGATCGTTCGACGTTGCCTCGCTCCGTCCCCTCTCCCCTCCGGCCCCCGTCGAAGAATCGTTAATCAAGGATGATTCTTATTTATCCCCCGTACGTTTATTCCCTTACGATATATCTCGTTCCTTGTTTTTTCGTTTATCCTCCTCACGTTCCTCCTCGACGTTACTTCGTCCATTCTTTACCGCGCAGTTGATAAGCTTCACCGGCACGAGAGGCTCTCTCTCTCTCTCTCTCTCTCTCTCTCTCTCTCTCTCTCTCTCTCTCCTCGCGAAAGCTCTCTAATCGGATCATCGTTCCAAGTCTCGAGTCTAGTTTCCCGTCGACGATATTTCGCCAATGTCTTTCGACGTTGGTGTCACCCTCGAGAAATGGATTCCTGCGTGCAAGATCGATCGTCGCGTCGACGAGTAACGAAGTAACGAAGCTTTCCTCTCCTCCTCTCGTTGATCCATTTAAACCTCTCATTAGGTTCGCGCGCGCGCGCGCGCGCGCGAAACTTTCCCACAAAGCGTACTTGGACGACCTTCTCTCCAACCTTCTTACCCTTTTAAAGAGCGCGAGTTCTGGTCCCCCTCTTCTCTTGGATGCGTACGCGCGCGACAGAGTGAGAGAGGGAGGGAGGGACGGGTAGAAAAGTCGGATGAGGATGGAAATGAGAATGGAGAAAAAGTAGAGAGAGAGAGAGAGGGGAGACAAGTCGAGGCGAGTAGCACGAAAAAGTTTTTCTGAAATCACGGGCCGAGTCGTCCTTTCCTCCCTCGACTCCACCTCTCCCTCACCCTCCTCCTCCTCCTCCTCCTGTTTACTTCTTCTTCTTCTTCTTTTTCTTCTTCTTCCTTCGACGTGGCGTGCAGTCGAGCATCAATAATTTAGCGCCCTGTCGTACCAATAAACTCGCGACGGTGGACAAAGCGACTAGTAAAAGCGACTGTGCGAGAGAGAGAGAGAGAGAGAGAGAGAGAGAGAGAAAGAGAGAGTCGCCAGACTCGCTCGCTCGCACGATCAGCGTGCTTTTCTTACGGTCGTTCACATATAGTCACCGCGACGCGTCTTTTCTTCGCCTCGTCCTCTCGCTTGTTCTCTCGCTCCTATGTCTCTCTTTCCCTCTCCTCGATTACAAGCGGCAAGAAGCGGCATTACACGGGACACGCCGCGCCGACAAATCGACGGATTATGCTGGACGAGCGTCGAGCCACCGCGAATAAATGAATTGGCTAACGATGCTGACTTCCCTCTTTTCTCGCTTCTTTTTTCAAACTTGGAGCAGCCTCTTCCCTCTCCCTCCTTACCCCCCCCCCGCCTCTCTCTCTCTCTCTCTCGCTCTCGGTCTTTCTCTCGATCGGTGCGAACGGTACGCGATCGGGAATATTTACAAGAATTCGCGGTAAACCGGAGACGTTCTCCTCCCTTCGACCCTTTGCTTCTCCTACGAATTTCTTCTCTTATTTTTCTTCCAAATAACGATAATCGAAGGAAGGAAGGATGGAAGGGAGGGAGGGAGGGAGGGAGGGAGGATGGGATGCCGCCTCGTCGTCGAAAGATGCTCAATTTCCGTAGGCGACTGTGGGAAAGTCGATATCTCGTGAAGCAGAAGGAATGTCGTTGTTAGTCCCGCGAATCCCTGTGAGAAGAAGTGGCCGAGCCACGAAGGTGTAACGGTAAGGGGAGGAAGGGGGGGGGATGAAGAAAGACGGGGAATCGTTTTCGGGCGAGCGGCGGTGTGCCGTTGGAGCGACCGCGGGACTCTTAGTTTCGACCGCTTGAAAAGGGTTCGAGACGTTCCCGGTTCTTCGGGGTTTAAACGTCGACGGAAAGCGGTGACAAGCGCGACTCCTTCCTCGTTCTCGGGAACGAACCCGCATCTCTCTACGTTATCGTCTACGTTAGTCTCGTAGATTTCGTAGTGGTACGAGTCTAGCGATAGGGAAACGAAATGTTCTCCGAGGCGTTCGCTTATAGGTCGCGTCGATAAGTGAGCGAGCGCGCGTGCGGTGGTAACGCGCTCTCTCGAACCTCGAGGAAAAAGGAAGAAAGAAGAAAGGTTCGATGATACGTCCTTAAGGCGGTGACGAGAGAGGAGAGACTCGAACGTTTCTTGTCGCCACCACCTTGTCCATCTTCTTGTCTGTCTCTTTGCGTTGTCCGCCTTTTACAGACGTCCGGAGATCGATCCTTTCGGCAGATAACGCGTTCGCCTCTTCGGAATTCCACGGGACGCGAAGGTGTCGCTCTTTTCGCGCGTTACGCGTCGCTTTCTCTCTCTCTCTCTCTCTCTCTCTCTCTCTTTCTCATACTTACTCTCTCTCTCTCTCTCTCGCGCGCGCGCGCGCTCGCGCTCGCGCCGCAGATCGAAAAATCTTTCTCTCAGGTCCGATCGTACGTTATTTCCGTCGGAGGGCTTAATCGCTACCGGGAATCTCAGCTCGGTTCTTCTTCCTCGAAGCTCATGCAACATTTAACTTCCCCGTACGATCTCTCTTTGCCTCTCTTTCCCTCTCTTTCCTCCTCCTCCTCCTCCTCCTCCTCCTCGCATTTCGCCCGAACCTTCCGTTTCAGCTAGAACGTCCGACTTTGTTTTATCGTAGAAGAACCTCGCTCGCTTCTTTCAGAGGAGAGAAAAATTTTCACGCGAGGGACACTGTGAAACGATCGAGAAATACGATGTGGCCGAAAGCGGAGGACTAGTCGTTGGTCGTTTTTGTTATCCACTTGTTCGCGAGTCCGTCGAGGGAAACGGTCGCGCGTACAGGCATCTCTCTTCCTTTTCGTTCGATTCAACACTCTCGTCGCACGTCTCTTTTTCTACGCGTCCTCACAAAATATTGCGGAACACGTGTTCCGGCACCTCGAAGACGAGTAACGTGGAACGTAAAGAAGAGAAGGCGACTCGATCCTTTTCCCTTCCGTTCGGTTCGTCGTATTTCTTCTTCCTTCCTTCTTCCTCCTCCTCCTCCTCCTCCTCCTCCTTCTTCTTCTTCTTCTTCTTCTTCTGCTTCTCCTCTTTCTTGTCGTCTTGTGGACGACGAGAACGGCAAAAGGGAAATTCTTCGAACGTGACATTATCGACGACTCGAAATAAGACGCGAAACGTTAGCGCGCTTAGTTGGCTCGATCGAGGCGGCGGCGAAGCTTGGCGGACGCGGGGAGTTATAGGGTGGGCGCAAAATTTTGAAAAGGCGCGTTGAATAGTCGGAACGAAGAAAAATTGCGAAAGGTGCGAAATGCAAAGTTAAGGGTGGGGTGGGGGTGGGTGGGTGGGTGGGTGAAGCAGCAAGAGGGGAGGCGAGAGTGGTCTCTTAACCGACTCGCGACTCGCGCTCGGCAACTCACCTCTAATTAAGACGTCTGGCAGGTCGCGCAAGCCCTACGGCGTCCGGCCTCGCAGTGCTCGCAGTAGAGCTCGACTACGTCGACGTCGACTACCACGGTCGGTCTTGGCGTTAGATCCGAAAGGGAGTGTGTAGATCCGACGACGAGCTTCCTAAAGAGAGTTACGGACGAGCGCCCCAAACGGCACCCCAAACGGCGCCATAAACAGCGGCCCCAAGGAGCGCCCCCAAAGACCGCACCGACGAGCCGCACGCTGGAGTGCAAAAGGGGGAGAGAAGACTCTGGGGCTCGTGTGCTCGGGAGAAGAAGGGGCGCTTGGCTTCCATGATCCAATAACGCCGACTTAATTAACTAACTGCTAACTCGCAAGCTTGTTAGCTCATTGATTTCGTTCCCAGCGCGCGGCGTAGTCTCTAACGTCGTCTGCGCCGTACAGAGACTACTGCTTTCCTTTTTCTTTCCTGGACCGCTCGAACGAATCGACGAATAGACGCGATATCTCCTTAAAAGAGATTTCTCTCTTCCATATAATCTCGGCCGAGCCGTCGTTCCTTTCGTACCTTCCTACGATCCTAGGCCGAACAATAGCGCGCGAACGTCTGGATAGGTTCGATAAGTCGGCGAATTTAGGATTAAGAATTTGCCTCGCTAAACTAATCGCTACGAAACGCCAATAGCGAGGATGGAGGAAACTGTCGGAGGCACGATCGCTCCTTTCTATTTATTTTTCAGGATGATGCCGGTGTTCTAGGGAGGTAAAAATTTGCGCTCGCGCTTCTAATCTCGTTGCTCGGATCGATGCTCCTTGAAAAAGATCTCTCTGGTGGTGGGTCGCGATAAATTAATTCGCTTTATCGCGGCTTCCTCAGGGTCCTTGCGGTACGACGACGACGGTCAAAGGGAGCCGCTCGCGAGTTCGCCACTCGAGATTAATGCGGATACGCGTCTCCGTTTCTCGGTTCTTCTTGCGACAAACTTTTTTTTCTACATTTTCATCGAGCGTCTAAGCGCGTCGGCCCGCCTCCGCCGAGGCTACCTCGATTGCGGCCCGTTTCGGCGCGTCAACTCTCGCATCTTCTCGCACCTGGAGAAGCTACTTGCGAGCGAGCGAGCGAGAGAGAGAGAGAGAGAGAGAGAGAGAGAGAGAAACCGACGCGCTGACATTGTCATTAGATCGTTTTTCTATCTAATCGTAATCGTACTTCGATTAGAATCAAAGAGGTCTCCAAGGCACTCGTCTCCCGTGGCGAATAGAGAAAAAGAAGTAGGTAGGATCGTGGCGTTCTCATCGCAAAGTCGGAATCTTGTCATCTCCAGGAAAGCCGAAAGGATCGTGGGAGGTTGTTAATCGTCGAGGAGCGACAAAGCTGATTCCAATTCCCGTGGATCACGTAGAGAGAAGCGGACGACGAAACGCGCGAACCTTCCTCGTTCCTCTACTCCCTCCCGCTCCCTCCCCCTTTGTTCGTTTATTCTCTCATACAAAATCAATAAGCTCTTCCTCCTTTCCGTTCCTCGTTTCAACGAGCTTCTCTCTCTCTCTCTCTCTCTCCCGCCCCCCTTTCGCCACCCTTTTTATCTCCCCCACTTCTTTCTCCTTCCTTCTCTCGTCTTCGTTGGCCGGTGAAGCGCGCGATGCGCAAGACGAATCGTCGTCGATCGGACGATAAAGCTTGTACCGGTCACACTTCGTATTATTGGCGGCTAGAATCAAAGGACTAGGTGCATCTACGCGTACCGAGCCGCACGTATACGCGAACGTCTCCTCCGCGAATAAACATTCTGCGGGCGTAGCTCGCGTTCTCGACAAAAACCGTCAGAACGGATCTCGAGTCGTCGCCGTCGTTGTTCCCTCCTCCTCCTCCTCCTCCTCCTCCTCCTCCTCCTCCTCCTCCTCCTCCTCCTCCTTTTCCTTCTTCTCCACCTTTTCTTCGACGACAGGTATTGGGAAATGAAGATGACGCCACGACGACGACGACGACGGCGACGACGGCGACGGCGACGAAGACGAGGATGAAGACGAAGACAAAGACGGCGAGTTCGTAGTTACGCATCTTTTTCATACCTTTTTCGCAGGGAATAAAAAGGATTGGCACAGATTTTTGTAAGGCTGACTCGCGAGTTAATCCATTGGTCGATCAATAAGAAAGAACTATGCTTGCGGCCATCAACGTAAGAAATTAGAGCATTGGGAAAAGGCTTCAATTATAGGGGAAACAAACTGAAAGGGGTTTCATAAATGGGTTTATTTTTAAGATACGTCGGTAACGAGGGGATAAAGCAAATGAGCTAGATGAGAATTACAGGAACTCTCTTTATTGTACGCGTATAATTAAATCGTATAATAATGTACGTGGGCGTTCTTTCGCACGAACGCGCCCATACGGCTTGATTCTAATAATACTGCGACGGAGGTTGTAGAGTGGGTTGAAAGTTAAAGTTAAATATTAATTAAATAGAACGTCGATATAAATAAATTAAGAGTTTTCTTATAATCTAAGACAATTTATATATGTATATATGTATATGCATATACATACATACATATATATCTAATATAATTCGCGACGACGGCGTCGTGGTGGATCCGGGGCGGATCCGGTTGAATCGCATCGGAATTGGGTCCGTACGATCGGTCCGAATATCCGAAGGTAGTTTTGCTTTCGCAAAGTTCGCAACACGACGGACTCGGTTAGAGTTTCACTTGCAAACGGTGATCCACTCTTCGACGGTGCAATTCTGACACTGAACGTAGCAGCACCAATGAAACTTGCACCTGCACCTCTCGGTGCGCCTTTGCCTGACGACATTGTAACCTCTTCCGCAGCAGAGGCTGCCGCAACCGTCACCTGCCGAGCTCGTTTTGTTGCACCTACGTCCGGCCGTACCGGGGATGTCCGCGGCGGGATCCCTCTCGCAAAAGTTTGGCGACTTTTGATAATAAAAGAGCTGCTTAGCGAGATCTCGCGGTTTCCTTTTGCGTCCTCCTCCTCCTCCTCCTCCTCCTCCTCTCTCCCGATGCTTCCTCTGTCTCTGACGATCCGGTCTTCTTCTCCTCGATCCTCTCGCTCTGGCCAACGGCGTGACGCTTCCGAGATTGCTCTGCGCCACAAGGACGGCGTTCCTGAAACGATCTTTGAGCGTCTTGCCGACTATTCGAAAGTCCGGCACCACCTTCCAGCACGTCTTGAGCTCGCACGAACCGGACATGCCGTGACACTTGCATCTCACTTGCATGTTGCTCGCTACCGACTGAAACACAAAGTTCAGGAGTTGTTTGTATAAAATGCGAGAAAGGGCCGTAAGCGAGCGCTGGCATGACTCGTGAAAAACGCCGGAATCTAACTTGGTTTCTTTTAGACAAAGAGGTGTCGCGTACAAAACAGTTAATGAGTCTACGACTGGGTGGTCCCGCCCGAGGCTTCGTCTTAATAACGTCGAGGGCCGAGAGCGAGCGTGGAGAGCACCGCGAACGAGGAAAAGGAGGAATAAAGAGAGAAGCCCACCGTCCTCTTCTCTCTTCCTCTCTCTCTCTCTCTCTCTCTCTCTCTCTCTCCCTCCCTCCCTCTCCCTCCCTCTCCCTCCCTCCCTCCCTCTCTCCTTTCTACGCTTTTTCTTCTTATTCTTCTACTCCTCCTTCCTCTTTTTTCTCCATTCGTGCTCCCTACCCTCGCTTTGGCTTCCGTCATGGGCGGAGTTTGAACGCGGACCACTAAAAAGCTAAAAACTTTGAGATTGGAGGAAGAGGTGGTGGCACGTCCGTGATTTCGTTATAAGAAAAATCATCGATAGTCGAGGACAAATAAAAGAAAAAGAAAAAGAAAAGAAAAGGAAAGAAAGAAAAATTGTCGCCTTACCAAACGTCCTGCTTGGTTGTTGTGCAAGTTAACTGTAGACTGTATGTCGCCGGCCTTCTCGCGCGAGTCTAGGAACTGTCTCGAAAACTCCATGCCGTAATCGAGATTGTGAGAGCACCCGCCCCATTTCCATTGGGTGCCCCTGGCCTTGGCAGGCGGTTTTGCTTTGTAGCTGGACGGGTCGCATCCGCAGGAGAGGAGTCTTCCCATGCTGCAGGCGCGCGCCACGCTATGAGCCACTCCTGCTGCCGATATCGCGTAAGCGAAGGCCGTCTCTCTGTAACCTGCGATCCGGAACTTTGTATCGTTGGTGTAAATGATGCGTTAACGTAAGGCGCGTAAGTTTAGCGCGTGGCTTTGGAAGAATCGGGAAGGAGGATTCTTCGTCCGGAGGGTACCTCGTCCACGTCGCGTTAGCAAATTGCCGCTCGGAAAACAGCAAGGATAATATACGAGAGGAGGGAACGTTCTCCTTTCTCGCGGAGGGGAGTACGACGAGCTTCCGTAGAAGGAGTTACAAATGGCGATCCTGGACGACAGCGGTTCCGAGACAACGGTTCGAACCTAGATTATTCAGCCGTCCGTCAAAACGAAGCGTGCCCGTCCTACGTATGAGCGAGAGCTCGTCTCTCTTTTCGTTTCTCGAACGGCACCTTTCGTTTCCCTTCATTAGCGATCCTTTCGAGGATAGATCCTGAGAAAAGGGAGAACGACAGAGAGAGAGAGAGAGAGAGAGAGAGAGCAAGAAGCAAAGGAGGATAACGCGAGCGTGCAGCAGCACCCTGGCTAGCCTCGGCAGACGTTCGTTAAGCGATGCGACGTCGAGCGCAGTTTTTCTTCGGGCCCTCCCGCGTCCAAGGTCCTCCCGTCGTCGCGAGCTCTCCTCCTTGGAGTCGGATTGACGGACGGCCGACCGTCAAACCGCAGTGGTGGCTGTCAACTTACAAACGATACGACACACGAGCGTTGCCTGCCTGCCTGCCTGCCTGCCTGCCTGCCCGCCCGACTGCCTGCCCGAGCAAGATTCGAAGGGGCCTCCTCTCCTTCGACAATGCCCACATTACTCTACCCTTTCTCCTGCCTCGAGAAGTTACTTCGAAGCCATGGATACCGGCCGGCCGACCGGCATTTGCAGTATTCATGAGGACGAGATACCGAGGAGACGCGCTAAAGGCGCTCCTAAAAGGATTTGTGGCATTCGTTCTCGACACCCGATGAGGCACCACGCTGTTGCTTGCTACTCCGTCTCTCCTCCTCCTCCTCCTCCTCCTCCTCCTCCGCCGCCGCCGCCGCCGCCGCCGCGAAGACGATTCTTTCCTTTCTCCCTCGCGAAAAGGGATGCGAACGAACGAGGATGCAAAAGATTCCAGAAAAGGAAAGAGATACGCGTTGCTCTCGAGTCTCCTTTCCTTCCAACGCTACCAGGTATTAATAATTCCGTTTGAGTCTTTCTCGAATCGCAAAGATTTCCAAGTGGCAAGTGGCGCGTAAGCTCGGACACGCTTCCCATCGGACCTTTACCTTCTCTATATACGGATATTGGTAGGGAACCGTTTTATAATCGTTCCGAGTTGCGCGAGATCGTCGAGGTGCGCACCACGGGGACTCGCAATAAATTCTCCCGCGAGAGCCGTGCGTCTCTCGTCGTGGACAGCGCGGCCGGAAGGACAACGGCAGGAGAGGAATAGCGGAAAGCGAGCGGAACGAGAGAGCGAGTGAGAGAGAGAGAGAGAGAGAGAGAGAGAGAGAGAGAGAGAGAGTCTCTTTACTCTTTGCCTTCTAGATTCTGGGACACGGTGACGAATGGCGAGCCGATCCCCTTCGGCAAAGTTCGCGTCAGACCCGAATCGCTACTCTTAGATAACTCAATAGATACGGAGGGCAAGGGAGTAGGAGTAGGAACGAGTACGGGAGGTCCGGCTCAAAGGCTCGCCACGAAGAACGTCCTCGAGTACGGATCGAACCGGTGCAACGAGTTTCTTAATTAATGGCCTTGCGATAGATCTGCCTTTTATATGACGATCGCCTTAGAAGGGAGCTTTCTCGCGCAGGTGGCGCTCGTTTCTTGCGATTCGTCGCGACCCTCGTAAATTCTCGCGTTCGAAATGATTTTCTCTGAATTAATCGGATTATCCCGTCGCTGATAGAAAAGAACGAGGAGAACTTTTCCGTTTGGAAGGGGACCGGAGATTTTCATCGACGAAATCAACTTGTGCGGGCTGTGCGTTCGTTCCTTTCCGTTAGACGTACCATCTCTTTTTCCTTTTCTTTTTCTTTTTTTTTTTTTTTTTTTTTTTTTTTTTTTACAAGAAAGGAAGGAAGGAAGGTAGAAACGAGAAAATAAGAATGAGAAAATAGAGAGAAGCGTGTCCGAGGGATTTAACGGCACGATGACCGGCTTCGAGACGTGCTCCCGGACTCGAAATTCGACACGCTGGATTTCTTGCCGACCGTCCGTCCGTCCGTCCGCCCGTCCGTCCGTCCGTCCGTTCTTCGAGTCGAGCTACGATATAGACTTTAAAGAAGCAAAGATCGTTCGCAATGGCCGCAACACAAAGTCCCGTTTACCTGGATTCGTCGAATTCGCTGCGGTTCGATCAGAGAAGACTCTCGCGATCGTAGATGAGAACGACCGGCACGAGCACGGGACGCACCTTGGAGGACTATATTTTCGAGTACTCGCCGTTTTCCACGATATTTAGGAGAAGAACGAATCGCCGGATAATTAGGTGAGAAATTCCACGTAACAGCGTCCTATCGAGGATCGGTTTATGGTTTGTACGTAGCGCAGGAAAAAAGGAAAGCGAAGGAAACGAGGGAATCGACACCTCGACGTAGCCGTCGGGGTCGTAAGAAATCGTAAGGGTCGATGGAAGAGGCGAGATAACGACAGCGCGAGCGGGGAGAGAGAAGGCCGCTCGGGGAGAGAGAAGGCCGCTCCCGCTCGACGGAGCTCAAGCTTTCAGGTCAGGTGCGCCCGATGTCGCGCTCTCGCGCATTCGTCCGACACGATATATGTTTCCTCTTTCGGCGCACGTACGCGCCACGACGAATTTATATGTCACGCTGGTCCAGTGGCGAGGCCCCCTCCAAACCTTCTTATGGAATTGGGACAGGTTTTCGACGCTGCCCTCGTTGCCTACAATGGCAACGAGGCAACGAGGAAGAGGACGCGCAACCGTGATCTCGTGATTTAATGAAATCTCGCGTCTCTCGATTCTTTTCCATTTTCTTTTTAACCTTCTCGGATAGTAAAGCCACTAAAGAGGGAGGTAGTAAAGCACCGAGGTAGCCTGCGTTATATCGTGGACGTCTCATCATTACCTCTTTGTAGGAGCACGCTACTCTGCTGCGTTCTGCTGCTCGGGGTTAGAGAGGAACAGTTCCACCTGTGCCACATGAATTGATGCTGGCATTCTAATATCGCCATCTGTAGTCCCTTCAGAGCCGCCACCGTCACGTCCGGGTTTCTGTGGCAGAGTTCACGCTGCTCCTTCGTCAATCCAGGTATTCCGTTGCAAACGACGGCACTGCCGCTAACCCAATCGTCCACCGAATTGCTCATCAAACAACTGCCGCTGCAAACGAAGATGTAGATCTTTTTATTAACGGGACACTTTGAGATTTATCGCCTTCGTACTTTGCCAATTTCTTGGAATCGCGAGAAAGCCGATCTTCCCACGGACGCGTTCGATCGGTTTGAGTGATTTCGGTCGTACGGAATGTCCCGCCGCGGAGATTCCTCGTACGATCGCGGTATGCCGTGATCTCCTTCCTACCCACCCTTTCTCTCCTTCTCTCTCTCTCTCTCTCTCTCTCTCTCTCACTCTCATCAAGGCCCGTTCGACCTCTCGCTTTATCGGATTCTCGATCGCGAAGGTTCTGCTCGCTCCTGAATCTTTCGTCGATCGATGGGATTCTCTTGCGAGATAGGAAAATCTAAGAGAAAGTGCACGTATCCTTCTCTCTCTCTCTCTCTCTCTCTCTCTCTCTCCCTCCCTCCCTCTCTCTCTCGAAGTTGAAATTAATTAATCGACCGTCAGGCAGATGCCGTCGCTTAAGATAGCGCTACTAAGAGCACTTATTCCAAGAGGCAAAGGCCGTTATCGCGACGACGACGTTAGTGGCGGCTGCGGTGATCGTGCAAGAAGGAAGGAAGGAAGGAAGGAAGGAAGGAAGGAGCCATGGTTTGATATGTTCTTTGAAAGCGTTTCGCACCTCTTGACCTCGGTCTCGTAAAATCATCGAAAGGAAAACAGACGTGGACGGTACGTTTAAAGGAGAATGGTTAAAAGAAGAAGAAGAAGAAGAAGAAGAAGAAGAAAAAAGTTGGAGAAACGTCCGAGAAGATGATCTCTCTCGCGGCAACTAACGCGGTGGATTGATTCGACGGAGGGACAGGGAGGAGAGTTATCCGGGTTTGGTTCGGTGCTTGCTTATCCGCCCGTAGAAATTAGCCGTCGAGCTACTCCTAAAGTAAAAGCTGTGTATGGCACCCGTGCGGAGTAAGAAAAAGAGATAAAAGGAAGAATACGGGGGTATGTCGAGGACGGACGGCACGGCATGGCACGCTAGTAGAAAAAGAAGAAGGCGAGGAAGAAGAGAGGAGGAGGAGGAGGAGGAGAGGAGCTCGAGACAACTCGGTTTCTGCGGAGTGTGGGAAAGGATGGCGGAGGAGGGGGTGAGGCTTTTTAGGGTCGTCGAGGTTATTGAGGGCTCCCATTACCGGTACATCCTTGCCCCTACGCTATCTTTCGCGCTATTGATGATCTACCGAAAGCAGATTAATGATCTTAACTCGCTCAACAAATTGCCGAAGACACCGTACGGACGGTCGAGGAGCCTATCAACGGATTCCTTTTGCTACCTCTCGACTTCTTCTCCTTCCGCTACCTCCTCGGTCCCTTCCTCGCGTCTCGCGTCTCGCGTCTCGCTTCTCGCACAAGAAGCGAGACGAGCGAGGACGACGCTGCTTAAGGAACTCGTCTTTGCGTTACCGTCATTCTCATAGAAATACCGTGCGTTCAATCGGCTCGACTCGAAAATATAAAGAGTCATCAAATCGACGAATCGAATCGAATCGAATTAATAGAAACTCGTTGCGATTTCGACGCGTCGCGAAGGTGGATAGGATAGGCGGGACGAGACGCGAATCTTACTCGCTCTTTCGATAGTTTTCTCTCTCTCTCTCTCTCTCTCTCTCTCTTAATCTCCCTTTCGCTCCCTTTATTTCGCGTTCGCGACACGTAATACGAGGAATAATCTTCGTGGAAGGTCGTCGAAGAATCCAAAATGGCGTCGTCGGTGGTGTACGCGTTTTATTCGATCCTTCCTTCCTTCTCGTCACACCTTCACCCCTCACACCCTATCTCCTACCTCGGGAAAAGAGAATAAAAGCCGCACCGCGGAATTTCGCGTTTAATGGGGCATGAGACACAGGCGTGTTTGCCGCGCTCGAGAGAGAAAACTCGTTAGCGACGACTCGCGAGAACGACGGCCGGCTATCGGTTCGGTCTTTGCTATTTTCCGAGGAACGTCGCGAAATTAGTTTGAGCCGAAGACGAGGAGGGAAGGAAGGAAGGAAGGAAGGAAGGAAGAAAGGAGCCTGGAGAGAGTCAAGGATAAGGTTCGCGCGTGTCGTAGCGCGGAGAACGGACGGACGGAGGACGCGCGTCGCGCGAACCAGTTTATCGACTATTATATCGTCGAGAACGTAATTCAATGCCCCGTAGCGAGTACATCGCGCATACATTGTGCGGGCACGTTCTCGCGTCCTGCACCGGACACACGAGTCGGTGCAATTATTTACGACGAGTCGGCCCGAGCAAGGGGGATTCCGGCGAACGTGTATCGGGGACTGACTCTCTCCCGATACCATAACGAGGAAGAGCTCTCGACGTAGCTCGCCTAGCGCCAAATAACTGTGTCTCTTCGACTCTCGATATATACGTACCACGACTCGCGATTACTCTTACGAGTTCTATATCGCCCTCCCCCCCCCCCCCACTCCCACTCCCACCTCGTGTCGTTGTATCGTAAATTCGACGAATCCGTAATGTCATTAGACGCAGAGGGATTTGAAAATTGTCGGGGGAAACTATTCGGAGCAAAGAGACGTAATCGCTATTAAACCGTCGACGTCTTTATCGGCGACGGTCGGAGAACGATCGCGCGTCAATAGCGCGCGCGCGCCCTCGGATCGACGAAAGAGATCGATGTGGGAAAAGCAGCCGAGGTATCGATTTACGCTCTTTATCTATGTTCGAGATCTCGCTCGCCTTGATCGCCGATCGCCGTCGTCGTCGTCGTCGGTCGCGACTCGATTTTAGAGACACACCTGCGCCAATTACGAGCAAAAGTACCTCTACGATTTACAATGTATTTCCATAATGAAAGGAGATCGAAGCCGAAATTTGAGAGCGCAATTTTGTACCGACGGCCTCCGGTGAAGGAACGAGTTTTCGAGCGATACCGATATTTATACTTTATAGCGTGGTCACGAATCGCTACTTATTTTGGAAGAATCGTATCCGTAAAAAGGAACCTTATTTTGCAAACGTCACGTATTCTTACGTGGCATTCCGTTGGGAATGAATTATACTTGTAAAACAGCGCTTACGCGCGGCGTAGTAGTACGCCGTCGGAAGGTTCGAGGATCGTCGGATATAAAGCGATCGAGGGCTGATCGGGAGGCTTTAATAAAGTCGTAACGCAAGCTTCATTCGAAATTCGATACGTAAACGAGAGACGAGAAAGAGGATTTAATCTCTCTCTCTCTCTCTCTCTCTCTCTCTCTCTCTCTCACACACTCTCTCCTATCTTTTTCTCTATGTATGCGACGTGCGAACGAATCGCGATCGGTATCGCGCGCAGAAGCGTTAAATAAACAGAAACGAGGAGGCAACGGCGGCGGGGTAGCGGCGAGGCGCCAAAGTGCGTTCGGTAAAGACGTCGGGAAGACGAGACGAAACGGGTCGCGGGGCGAGGAGAGGCGCGAGGCGAGGCGAGGCGAGGCGAGTCGGTGGGCCACGTGGCTCGATTTAGCGATAAAGTCCTTACTCACCGGCGATGCTCGAAGAGTAGGAGAAGAAGGGCTACGGTGCGGGCGATTCTAACGGCGATTCGAGCGACGATTTTCCTCGCGATTCTAGCCGAAGGTCCTTCGTAGTAGGTACGGCCTGGTGCTGGTCGAGAAGAAGGCATCCTGTCATCGCCCCGAGGACGTCTCTTTCTCTTTGCCCGCGCGTTTTGCCCACTTTAAAGAGAGAGAGTCGAGTGGGAGCCCTCGTCCAGGGGTGCACACCCCTAGCACCCGAACGGAAGGACCCCTCGATTTACCCTACCCCCTCTCTCCCTCGAGCTCCGCTTCGCTCCGATACGGCTCCGAACGCTCCTCTCTTACTCTTCTTAGCGCGCGCGGTGCCTGTGATCAGCAGCCTGGCACGCGTCGAGGACTCCTCCTCGCCCCCGGGCACCGGCGCTTCTCCTTTGACGTTCTCTCCGATTCGAGAGCTCCTACTTTTCTCGAGGGTCGTTCCGAAAACTACCCTGCGACGATCGGCCGATTCTCCCCCTCTTTCTTCGAAAGCCTCTCTTCGATTTTTGCCTTCGAGCTTCTCGTACCCTTGCTCTTCGTAGCCTCCTCTTTGGTATCTCCGAGAGCTATATTTCTCTATATCTTTGGATCAAAAATACTGTACTTGTGCTCCTTCCTGATAGAGTGGAAGAAAGATAGAGAGGGAGAGAGAGAGAGAGAGAGAGAGAGACAGAGACAGAGTCAGACGAGAGACAGAGAGAGAGAGAGAGAGAGAGAGAGGGAGAGAGAGAGAGAGAAAGAAGAACGAAGGAGCTAGCAAAGGCCTTTAAATCAGCTCGAACTTTTGTCTAACGTGCCTCGCGTACGTTTCCTTGCGATCGAGCTTGTTCGCAGCTTGAAAACGTCTTGACATTTCTTCCTTTTTTCTACGGCGATGACAACTCTGACGGCAACGTCGACGAGGGATACGTCCTAACGAAGACGGGAGTTAAGGTCCACCTGTTCGATGGCGGAAAATGGGACGAGCGTAGCAACATCCTTTCCCGTCAAATTTCTTGCCAAATCTTTTTCTCTCTTGGCCCACGTCCTTTTACTCCTTCTTTCCACCCTTATTGGATGGGCCAAAAGTAGCCGGAAAAGCGACAAACACCTTCGGGCACCCACCACCACCTCCACCACTACCACGACCGCCACGACCAAGAAGAAGCACCACTCGGAGCACGAGCACCTCCTCCTACTCCTTTCTTTTCTTTCCTTCCTCTTCTTAATCTTCTTCTTCGTCTTCGTCTTCGTCTTCGTCTTCCTCTTCCTCTTCCTCTTCTACCACTTCTTCTCCAAACTTATTCTCGGAGCTTCTACGACGACCGTATTGCTCCGCACTTCCGGTATGCGTGCGCTCGCGGCGAAGTGTCAAGCTTAAATAAAAGAAAAGTCGCCCTCCGGCTCCCTCCCACACACTCCCTTCTTCCTCTTCTCTTCCTCCTTCTTCCCCTCCTCCCTCTGCCTCCACCCCCACCTCCACCTCCTGCTCCTCCTTGATCTCTCTCTCTCTCTCTCTCTCTCTCTCTCTCTCTCCCTCACACACACACGCTCTCTCGCTCTCTCTCTCTCTCTCTCTCTCTCTCTCTCTCTCTCTCCTACTCTTTCTGTCGTGGGCGCGCTCGCGCTTCGCCGCGCGTCTATCTCTCGGTTCGTTCGTGCAAACAGTCGAATGCAAACTTCCCGTCCGGCTTACTTAGCGAGGACGCTAACGATGACGACGTCGACGACGACGACGACGGTGACTGTGACGACGACGACGACGACGACTACGACTACGATGAGGATAGGAGACATGCAACGAGAAAATAAATCGAATAAGTAAAAGTAGAAGAAGAAGAAGAAGAAGAAGAAGAAGAAGAAGTAGAAGAGAAGGGGGAGAAGGAGGAGGAGGAGGAGGCGGGGAGGAGGAATAGATGGAGAAGGATCGAAAATAATGGAGCTAGGAGATAAAGCGTAGGAGGGAAGGAGGGTGAGGAAGTAAAAAAAGAGATAGATAGAGAAAGAGAGAGAGAGAGAGAGAGAGAGAGAGAGAGAGGATCGTTAGGAGCGATACGCCGAGATTCGCGCACTCGTTATTCCCCCTTTTTTTTTTTCTTCGGATGTTGTGCTGGATGCGTCGTCGGCGCTGTGTTGCAGCTCGGAGAGTTGGAGATAATCTGAGAGGATCGGTGGCTCGCTCGAGAACGCCGCGCCGCGCCACGCCGGCGACGAGACGAGTAGAATAGCTGTCAGGATGATCGGCCCGTCTATGACGAGAACTCGGTGCGCACGGCCCCGCGTCGTCGTACCCTTTCTCACCCACCCACCGTCCGTCCGTCCGTCCGTCCGTCAGTCCGTCAGTTCGTCCGTCAGTCCGTCTGTCCGTCAGTCCGTCCGTCAGTCCGTCCGTCCTTTCGTCTTTCTATCCTTCTTGCAGGGAGAACGACGAGAGGGCTCTCGACTCTCGGAGGAACCAACGAACCCCCACCATCGGCGCCACCATCGGCACACCACCATCCGGAGCAGTACCTAGCGGCGGCGCAACGCGTCGGCCACTACCCTCCGAGGCGCAGAGCCAAAGGGGCAGAGACCGAAGGCAACTCCGTCCGAGAGGGATCGAGAGCCTACGAGGAGGTTGCGCGCCCTTCTCGCGCCCTACTCGCGCCCTACTCGCGCCCTACTCGCGCCCTACTCGCGCCCTCCTCCTTGTCTCATCTCGGATCAACTCTCAGGATCGACGTGTCTTGTGGCCCGCTTTCCCCTCCCACCCAGCCTCCCTCCCTCCCAACCGCCCTCCCTCCCTCCTCTCCCCGTATCTCGTTTCGTCTCGCATGGCTTATTCTCGATCACGCGAGAGTACATCTTTGACGCGCTCTCCTCGTTTTCGCTCCTCGGAAGAAGCGCGCCTTCGGGACGGAGAAGAGGGTGGAAAGCGAAATAGGCGGGAAACGAGGGAGGGTGGGAGGGAGGGAGGGAGGGAGGGAGGGAGGAAGGAAGGAAGGAAGGAAGGAAGGAAGTTGGGCTCGGTCGATCACGTGACAGGACGAGTGGGAGGAGCGAATCTTCCCCTACCCCAGCATCCCTCGGAGAGGAGTCGATCGACGTAATTGAGGCTTATCTTCCGTTAGCCTACCTTCCGCCTACTCTCACCCTCCCCTCCTATCACCTCGCATCCCTCTCTTTTCGTTCCCTTTTCTCTTTCCTCTCATCTTCTCGCGTCTCTTATCCGAGATTTCGCGGGAATTCCGAAAGTTACCCGACTTTCGAGCCGAGCCAAGTAAAACGTCCTTGCTAACGGGAGGGTGGCGGGAGGTGGGTGGGGAGGAGGGGGAGCCAGAGGGAAAGGAGATGGGAGCTGCTCTCGAACGAGTAGAATGCGGTTGCTTCTTTAAAGGGCCAAAGTAAAAGTTGACTTTTTGCTCGAGACGAATGAGATTCGCGCGCATCGACGAGCGGCAATGTTTGTAGAAAAGAGAATCCGGTTCTTCGTTCTCGGCATGTTCGATCGCGATAAGACGCGGAGTAGGAGGAGGAGGAGGAGGAGAAGAGTATACGGTACCTTCGCCCGTATCGCACGGGAGATCCGTTAAAAGTTCGGGAAACGATTCAGGATCGCAAAAACGATTCTCCTCCTCGATCTAAGCGTGTTAATCGATCGGCCCCTTCATTTTGATACGACGCGTTTTCACGGGGCATTAAGTAGCGGGCGAGAAACGCGGAAGAAACCGTACGAAAAAACGTACCTTGGAGGAGGATAGAAGAAGGACCGAACCGAAGGTTACGACGGTGTGAAAATCGTTGATAATCGCCGCCGTGACTCGGCCGACGCCGAGTTCGACTTCTTAATTGAGACGTCGGTCGGCTCGTCGGCCAACAAGAAATCGGTAGAACGAACGGAAGAAGCGGCGAACCGACGCGAGGACGAACCATTTTTCTATTCTCCTCGTTCGCCTTCGGCTAGATAAGTGTCTTTCTCCTTTCGCGAATGAAAAGGTTATTTGAAAAATAGTCGATGGGCGAGAGAGAGAGAGAGAGAGAGAGATTAATTTGGAAAAATAGGCTCGGGTATGTAAGCGAAGGAACCTCTCTCTCTCTCTCTCTCTCTCTCTCTCTCTCTCTCTCGGTGGGAACTTAATATCGTTGAAAGCGGGCGAATTCTCGTCGGGGTTACTGCTTGGAATGTTTTAATAACGTGCATTCCCCGTTGTTGTTACGATCGATTCCCGACGAAAGGGCGAGGAGAGGAGCATGCGGCGGATTACTCTTTGTCGGAGTAAAATCCGTCGAAGCGGTAGGCACTCGGGTTTAAAGATAAAGGACGACGATGCGCGCTTGTCGTTCGCAATTCCGCTTCCGGCTATCCGAGAATCGTCGGAGTCCTTCGACGTCGTCTAGTTTGCGACGTACGATCCATCATCTCCTGGTCTCGTCCACTTTTACCTCGCGAACCAGCCGAGTGATCGCGTGGTTTTGACGCGCAAAAGGGCAACGAGGCGTCTCCAAGGGGCGACGGGGGGGGGAGGAGAGGGGGAAGGTGGTAGACCCTATTGTGAACGGATCGCGTCGCGCGGACACTCGTCCTTCTTTTTCTCCTCCCGAAAGCGACGCGAGCGAAAGAGGATCGTTTAACCCCGGAACCGATCCGGTCCTCTTCCTCCTCCTCCTCCTCCTCCTCCTCCGCCTCCGCCGCCTCCCCAACCTCGGAGACTCCTATCGTTTACGTTCTTTCCTTTCGACGTTTTTCGGTACACGATATCCGTTACAAAATAGCAACGGTCGATCGCACGATCGAGAGGAGATACGCGTTAGCTCTGGATCATCGGCGTCGTTTTCGCTAAAAGCCACTTGTCGATGTTCGCCCGAGCATGATCGATTTACTCGCTAAAAGTAGTCCTTCCGAATAATCTGCTTTCGGGGATCATAGACGTTCCGCCTGTTTACCGCGGACCATAGTCGACTACCGTTCGCTACCGACGGCCTACCGTCGGCCAACCGTTCCGTCTTGACAGCCTACTTTTCTCGTTTCTTTGCATCAGAAAGGAAAAAGGAAGAAGAAGACGAGGAAGAGGAAGAGGAAGATGAAGAAGGAAAAAAGAAAGAAAGAAAGAAAATGGAGAGAAAAAGGGAAGGATTTTCGCCGTTTTTTCCGCTTGCGCGGTCACGCCTAGGAGATCTTTGAAAGACGTTGAGAATTTTCTTTTGCGCCAGATCCTCTTATCGTAGGAAATCGCGACTGGTAACGCAAAGTATCGAGGCAGACATATATACCGAGACTCTTCCCTTTTGAAACGATAATTTTCTAATAAGATCCGTAAGCGTATTACCTTCGGACCCGTCGCAACGTGTTCTTTTTATTTCCATCGAGACGGAAACGAGCCTCGAGAAGTAGAGAGAGGGAGAGAGAGAGAGAGAGAGAGAGAGAGAGAGAGATCCAAAAGTTGTGCTTTTAGCGACTGTACCATTGTATTATATTACTACTACGACCCGAGTAACGTTCTCTCGGATCGTCGGTATTTTTCGTAAAGACGTGTTTTTTTTTTTTTTTTCATAGCAGGAACGTAGCAGGGAGATGGACAATGAGGACGATACCGTGTAGACGTCGAGTGGAAGTTTAAAAGAGGTCGGCGAAAGGCCGAAGGGCCTAGTAAGGCCACCGTGCTCGCCTATTATGCCAACGCGGACCAGACGCAGCCATAGGGATTCGAAGAGTGGATTGCCTCGACCAACGGCAATCCGAATAAATAAAAAGGGAAAATAAGATATATGCGTGTGGGTGTGGCGGCGGGCGGGACCCGGGCTCATTGCCACCTCCGAAGCTGTCGGATCTCGCACTCCCCATCGATGCGTTGTAGTTATGGTGGTCCCGGGCCAACTTGGTCCTACGGCTTCGAACCTTTCGAACGCGACTCTCCTCCTCCTCCTCCTCCTCCCCTACTCCTCCTTCTCCCTCTCTTCCCTCCCTCTCCTCTATCCCTTCTCCCCGATTCTTACGTCGTTTCTTTCGAATCCTCCTTTATTTCTCGCCGATGACGTCGGACCGTACGGGGATTCCATTTAAATGGGAAAACGTACGTACCTGTTCTCTGTCCACCTACGATCGACCGAGGTAAATCCTCTCAAAGTCCTCCATCGATTCGAAAAATTGTCGTGGTCGGTACGGAACCCTATGTTCCCGGTAGGTATGATTTAACCGACGTTTCGCAGACTCGTCGACCACCAAGGACGGTCTCGCGCGAATAGGTACCTATATTAATGTTATTCGACGTCAACGACAATTTGTATAGCTCGCCGCAGAAACATCTTGCACGGTCACGAAGCTCCTTCCTTTTCCCCCCATCTTCTCTCTCTCTCTCTCTCTCTCTCTCTCTCTCTCTCTCTTCCTTTTACTCTTCCTCGACCGGTCTCCGTGATTATCCGTGGACGCGCGTAGCTCGAAAGCGCGACCAAAGGATGTATCTAGATCGTCTCGCGAAGGGTTGAAGTTGACAAAGCGTCGTTCGAGGACAAGGGCGTACTCGAGAGTTTCGTATTATTTCACGCGTGTACTAGAAAATGGTCGAGGACCGAGGAACTTTGTTTCCTGCGCCGTTGCCTGACTTTTTCCTTTGGATCGCGATGGGTATCTCGGAACCACCTACGAGAGTAGAGATTAGATCCGGTCGTGTATTCTTCGTGGCCTGGTCTCTGGATACGTGTGTGCTCGTTCGCCTTCGAGCGGAGAAGCCTAATCGTCGTTGTACTACTCGCGGAGCCCGTCCGATTAGGATCTCAACACCCACGCCGTGCGGATGACGGTGCGTGTCATCGCTTAGAAGTGACTTCGAACGACTATTTGTCGCGAGTGCTTTTCTTTTTCGTACTCGTATACGCTAAGCTTGCCTCTTCTGACACGCGCGTCCGACGGAACGGGAGAGAGAGAGAGAGAGAGAGAGAGAGAGAGAGAGTTATCGTCGAGGGACAAACGGAAGGGGTCGATAAAATGCTTTTATTGGCTCGTTTGTTCACCGAGGTGGCGGTTTCTTTGTCACGACTAGTAACGATCCTTTTACTACCGGTTTCGACGATTAAGGATATCGTGACGTTTCGCGAATAAAGGAGAGGAAGAAGGTGGATGGATGGAGAGAGGAGGGTGGGGGGGGGTGGGGTGGATAGGCGTAGGTGATTTACCGCTCGTAAACGATCGTAATCAACCGAAGAGAAGAGGTTCCGTCGGTGTATCAAGCACTTTAGGGTGTCCAAGAATTACGGAGAGATATATATTACCATTACCTGATATATAATACCTATATTGTAAATACTTTATATCTTCTCTACTGTCATTTTTTTGTTCTTTTTCCCTCGTGTGCAAGACTAACTAAAACCGGAGGAGTCATCGCGATAACGTTCCTTCTCAACGATTTACAGACGTATATATCCTTACATATAATAGCTATATATAATAATCGCACGGCGACGAAAATCGATCGAACAATGAAGTGTTAATTGCGTTATTACAAAGAAACAGATCATCGATCCTCGATGGAAGGTACGATCGATCGAGGCGATCGTTCTTCGATCTTGATCTTATCGCGTCCTCAAAAGGGCCATTGTACGATTATTAAATAGGATGATGAGGCTCTATTCTATATCGGAGTTCTCTCCGTGGGTGTCGTCGTGGATCTCCTTGTGCGATCGAATACCCCGAGGAAGAGGACGTTTCTCCGTCCACGTACGCGTCCAATAACCGATGCCAACCGTCTCCTCCATCTTGCCTTTACCTTTGGAACATTCCTCTTTCCTCGCTCGTTAGATCGAACGAAATCGACGAATATAATCTCTCTTCCGTTTGGATAATCGAAGAAACGTTAAGAAAAAACGACGGAGGTCCTCCCCGATGGATGGACGGATGGACGGACGGATGGATGGATGGCTCGATCGCGTAGAACCGTCCGTAGACGCAGGCATGCTCGCGCAGCACGTGCGAGGAACACGTGTCGTGGCTCTCCTCGTGATACGCTCGACCGAGGATGGTCAGACGGGCGAAGGGAGGACGCTCGAGAAGGACGGGTGGGGTGTGGGGGGAGCGGCGGAGAGGAGGGAGAGTCCTTCTCGCGAGGATGCACCGGAGAGTTAAGGGGAGAGGGAGAAGGAGGAGGAAGAGAGAGAGAGAGAGAGAGAGAGAGAGAGAAGGAGAAAGAGGTTTATTAACGTTTTGTTTATACTTCTCGATTAGAGCTAATCGATCCTACGGCGAAATGAGGCATAATATAGAGTCAAGCCGGCCTCGTAAATACTCATTTGCGCGGACAATCTTCCCTCCTTGGCTTTCCATCGCCGCCCAAGTCGACCGCGCTTCGTTACGCTTTATACGACGACGAGGACGAGGAAGAGGAGGAGAAGGAGGAGGAGGAGGAGGAGGATATTTAACGAATTCGCGTGGGAATTAACGAGTGCGTTAATTGGTTCGTTTAAATGGCCAAATAGATAAGGGCCGGTACGGGTGTATCGCGTTATCTCTCTTTTCTCTCTTTCCTGATCTACGTTACGCCATTTGCGGCAGGTGTCCAAGCTTTGATCTCGTAGCGAGGAGCGTATTAGAGGAGTTAGCTGAGAGGAGTTAGCATAGAGGAAAAGGAGCGGGCGCGCGCCGAAGGTCGAAAGGTCGACGTAGGAACGCGTCGATCCGCGAATCGATTAAGCGTCCTTAACTTATCCCAAGTACTTAACTTTGCTTTTCTTTCTACGGGCTACAACGGGGATATCTTAGGCAGATCTTAAGCAGATCTCCGATTCGCTTCGCGGCCAAGATGCTCGACCCTTTCCCACGCTACCGCATCCTATATCCCTCCCCCCCCCCGTAGTCTCCTTTGGCCTCGTCGGACGCGCGTAGAAGCAGAAGCGCGCGTCCGAGCGAGCACGAGCCGATCCACCATTCCTAATCGATCGCATAATCTTACCGATGCCCCCTCTCTTTGGATCGATAAATTATTTCGTATACGAGGAGATGGATTTTTACGCGATTCTCTCCATTATAAATTTCGTCTTTATCGAGGGCACGGATTCGAGGCGCACTCCTCCTCCTCCTCCTCCTCCTCCTCCTCCTCCTCCTCCTCCTCCTCCTCCTCGGCCTTCGTTTGGAATAAGAGACGAAGAGTACTTATGACAAAGCGTTTTCCGTGTGAACCCGATCCAATGCGCCGTGTAATGCAACCTTAAAGCTTACAATGCAACAACGGCCACCTATGGGGTAAGGAGTCGTAAAAGATGTTTCTCATTGTTTCCTATCCTGTGGGAACCAATTTTCCTAAGATTTCGTCCAGATAAAGGATTTCGTGAATGAAACTAATCCCCGTACGTTAGAGCATCCTGCCATTTTTTCTCGGCCTCTCTTTCAATCCCTATCTCTCCCTCTCTCTCCCTCTCTCTCTCTCTCTCTCTCTTTTTTTTTCCATTCTACGAGATGTCCGCCCTCTAAATCCATCTCTCCCTCCTTCCTTCCTTCTCTCTCTCTCTCTCTCTCTCTCTCTCTCTCTCTCTCTCTCGCTTACTCGCGCGCTCACGGTCTCCTCGAAATATCTCGAGGATGATCCTATCGAGCGACCATCCTTTTCTCTCTCTCTCTCTCTCTCTCTTTCATCTTCCTCTCCCCCCACCCCAACCCCCCTTACGTTCCCCTGGACGCGCGAGCATCCTCCGTTTTTTCTTCTCTTTAGGGTAGCATTATCTCATAATCGAGCGAATGATTCTGCCGTTCGACGGAATGGCACGGCCTACCGAGCAAACGTTCGAGTTCGTTAATGTTCACCCGTGAGAGTGGATCTAATGAATTTGATGACTCCTTTCTCCCTACTTTTCCTTCCTCCTAACCAAAGTATCTTCATCCTTTCTCTTCTCCTTCCATCCTACCGTTTCGCTCTTGTTCTTTGATCCCCTACCATTTGGATCGGTGTATATATATATATATATATATATATAGCATCGCGTAAAACCCGATGTCTTTACGATCGTGGCAATAAATTGAATTGCCGGTGATGAGTGTTTTTAGTGGCTCGTGGAACTCGTGGAATTCGTCGTCGATTTCGTTTACATACGCCTTCCACTTTCGGTCCTATCTTTTTGGCGAACTATGTCGATGAGGGGAGTGGGGGCTCTTAAATTAGCTCAGATTCGAACATACGTATACCTAATCTACGTGTGCGCGTGTCTACACACACATACATATATATATATATATATATATATATACACATGTATACGCATGCGTATATATACCTACTTATGTAGCTACTTTGTGAAAGCTTTTTTACAATATGTTCTCGAGTCGTTCGAAGTGGGATGAAAAATTTGGCGAAAAAAGATTGGGGGTATAGGGATTCGAAAGAGGATGGATGACAGTAGTGTGGTGAGCGGCGTGGCGAGGTGCGTGGCGAACGCCGAGCGGCTTCGTAATTAACAATCCATTTTGTATTCGGCTCACCTGATCGCGACGTGTGCGGTCCGTGACGTCATAATTCGGGGCCCCTTCGAGGCGTACCGCCCCCTTAATGCGGGCTCCGACACCTCGACTACGCGATGCAGCACGCACTTTTCTCTCTCTCTCTCTCTCTCTCTCTCTCTTTCTCTCTTTTTCTCTTTCTCTTTCTCTTACTCTTTCTCTTACTCTTACTCTTTCTCTTCCTTCGTTTCTTTCTCTTCTCGCGTATTCCAGCGAGTCCTCGAGGGGCAAAAGAAGAGGAAGGAAACGAAGAAGAAGAAGAAGACGAAGAAGAAGAAGAAGAAGAAGAAGAAGTAGAAGGAGAAGAAGAGGAGGGACGAGGTAGAGAGGAGCTTCCTCTAACCTCTCTTCTCGGTGCCTGAAGATGCCTGTGGATGCGGTATATACACCTCGAAGGCGGCCAAGGGGGATATAATGGCTTGGCCGGACTTCACACGATGCCGACCGGTACACCGGCCCGGAGGATGATACAGACCTCAGACGGCGAGAGAAAGAGAGAGAGAGAGAGAGAGAGAGAGAGAGAGAGAGAGAGAGAGAGAGAGAGAGGTAGGACAAGGAACGTCGATATACACGTAGAGAGAAGAGAAAGAAGGAAAAGAGAAAAGGACGGAATAGGAACGGACCTCCGAGCAAGGTTCTCGAATCGCGGAAAGAATCGCAGCCATCCTTCGAAAACTTCTCTCTCTCTCTCTCTCTCTCTCTCTCTCTCTTTCTCGATCGATCGATCGATCGATCGATCGAATCGTTTAATCTTAAATCCTCTTAGATTTTCTCCCATGTTATCCCGAGTATCTAACAACTCAAAGTTTCTTGAAATTTCTATCGGGTTCTCGCGGAGAAAACGAGTTTTCGCATTATTATTTACGCTAGATTACCGATATGTTTTTGAGAAGAGAGGAGAAAGAACGGGCGAGCAATAAGAAAGGGAGAGGGCACGAGAGGCGATGCCGAGGTTGCTCTCGCGTGGAAGAGTCGGAGGGTGGATCCTGTTACTCGGCTTTGTACGAGGCGGCCCCGTCTGACGGTGCCAGGCCGCGGGGGCCTTATTTCAAGACCGTATCGAATCAGGCACGACAATCGCTCTAATATCCACACGAATGCCGTGCCGCGCCGCGCCGCACCGCACCGCACCGCACCGCACCGCACCGCGCTACACCGCACCATCGTACCGGGAGACCCTTCGAGGCGAAACGGAGAGAGAGAGCAAACCTCCTCCTCCCTCCTCCTCCTCCTCCTCCTCCTCCTTCTCCTCCTCCTTCTCCTCCTCCTCTCCTTCGAGTAAGAGATCCCTCTTCCTCCTATCGACGACTTCTTTACACCGTAAAATAAGGTTATTAGTCCCCATAATATACGATACCTTCGAAATACACTGTCCTTTTTTCTCTCTTCCCCTTCGGCTTTGTACTTTTTTAAACAGAGTATCAAAAATATCTTAGAACGAACGAAGCCAATTTAGATTCTCTCAAATTTTTCTACCGGGGATGTTTGAAAAGGAAAAGAAAGAATCGTTTAGGAGAGTAATGGTGGGCCCACACCGGTGGGCCCTCTCGCGCGACCCTTCTCGCGGTCCACGCGGCTCGTTTTACCTAACGCGAATAAGCGCGGTCGTTACGACGTTTGCGTTGGCATTTAATTGTTTGCCCTTTTCCTTTCGAAACCCGAACGTAGCTTTCTCTCTCTCTCTCTCTCTCTCTCTCTCTCTCTCCCCCTACGTCTTTTCGAAGACCCTTTTTTTGTCGACTTTTTCGTCGTTCTTTCGTCGCCACCGAGATTACGGATGGATTATGCCGAGTAATAAAATAATTTTATTTTTGTTTGCAAAAGGTATTACGTGAGATTCCAAATGTTTGGAGCTCTCTCAGATCGAAAGGATCTAAAGGATCTATCCTTTTAGTCGGGGCAAGGTACTTTTTCTTCTTCTTCTTTTTTCTTTTCTTTTCTCTTCTCTTTTCTTTTTTCTTTTTTTTTTTTCCTTGCGAATATTTTCCTTCTAAACGAGAACGGCCCCTCGAAATAAGACCGTCCGCATTCACGATAAATACTTATCGCATAAGGTTTTGCGTAGATATATTAAACTCTTTTATTAACGTTTCTTAATTTGACGTATCAACGCGAGGAGGTAGTCGAACGTAAGTTCCTTTAAAAGTTAATATAAAACTGGTTTAAAACGTTATTTTATCTTAATTAGCGCGGTCTACGCTTTCTCTTTGATCGCGTTCGGCCCTCGCAAGAGACGGCCTCGACGGAGACTTTATAGGTTCCGGAAGAAAAGGTCGATGCGCATCGCGTTACGCCGAGACACGGCCGATAAACGGATTAACAACTTTGGATCTAATTGCTTGCTGGGAACCGATTGTAAAAGATATTTGGTCGGTCGGTCGGTCGGTCGGTCGGTCGGTCGGTCGGTCGGTCGATTTGTCGGTCGGTCGGTCGGTCGATTTGTCGGTCGGTCGGTCGGTCGGTCGGCAAGTCTTGCTGCCATCATCGCCGAGATTGGGATAGTACACGCCCATACGCATATATCCTATGTATATAGGCATTTTAATAATATAGAAATTAGAGGCGCGCATAAGGTATCTTGGCAAGCTTATCTTTTCCGTTCGTCGAGAAACCATCGGCTTTCAACCTGTCGCGAAGAAAGAACCTGCCTGTGTTTGCTCACCTTTTCTTCGGAGTACCAATCGCTTTACGGTCCTAATCGTTACTTCCGCATAGTAAAACCGCGCGATCGGCCCGCCCTTTCCTTCTCCTCGTCACCAAACGCGTATCCTTATCGGTTTTGTTATCGCCACTAATGCCGTACCGGCAATAGCTTTAGGAATTTTCAACGATATGACCGACTACCTCAGCTCGTTTTCTACGTTACGTGGACTCTCCGGCTTCAACCGAGATACCTTTCTCAGGACCTTTTTTTCTTTTTCTTTTATTATTTTTATCGAACAGTCCCGGGCCGTTGGTCGTGACATTTTTTCGATTCCAATCGTTTCTAGTCGTTATACGATCTTGTCCACGCACTTAGTCTTATCGTCGATCTGTAAGCTCCGAGTAACCGAACGTGAAAAGACACGAAGAGGAAGAAGAGAGGACGGCGGAGGAGGAGGAGGAGGAAGAGAAAGAAGAAGAAGAAGAATGAGAAGAAGAAAGGCGTTTGGCAAAATCGCTAAAATCGTTAAAAATGAAAAGGCAGAGGTTTCGTCTTCTTTTCTCGAGCCCATCAGAAGCGGGTCTGGGTCCAGGGCGGCGTTATAATTTGAGGCGGTTTCAGGGAGGTCCCGGGCTTCGGGACCCGGGCCCACGAAGCCCGGGGCAGCAGCCGAGTTCAATGAAGTCATCAGCTAGCCCGGCCCGTGGCGGTCTGTTATTATACCGTGGTACCGCGCCACCGTACTCCTTTCGAATCTACCTCTCTGCCTCTTCTTCTTGGCTTGGTGCTACCTCTGCCTCCACCTCCGTACCTCTCGAGCACGCTTCTCTACGTAACTTTGACCGAATCAATTGATCGATTTAAAAGAAGAAAAAAAGAAACGGAAAAAGAAGAAGAAAGGGAACGAGCGATAATCGAACGTTCGAATAAGCTACTCGACTTTACTATCGCGACTATATCTTTAGTGCTTTCTCTCGCACGAAATTATTACGAGAGGTCAGCGAGGAAAGAAAGAAAAAGAAAAAAAAAGATGGAATTAATAGCTTCGCTCTCGGCACAGTCAGTCGTTAACGTTTGGAATTATTCGATACATTTCTAGAGGATATCGAGTACTCGTATTTTCTCGATTTTTCTCGCTCACGAACCGTGCCGTAGGATAATAGCGCTATTTACAAGCACGACCCTCTCGTTTCGTTTTCTCCATTCCCATTGT
>OU426861.1:8883777-8913777 GCA_911387685.1 Dolichovespula media | reverse complement strand
AGAGAGTGTTAGAGAGAGGGGCAAGTGACTACCACGAGACCGGAAGTCCAACTTCTTCCGGATCGTTCACCGAATCGCGCGAATCGATCCTTCCAACGATCCGGAAGATTCGCGTCTTCCGAACGGAGACGGATCGTTTCGCTTCGGGAGAGATAAACGAAAAGAGAGGGGGTTTCCTCGTCATGAAGCTTTCGTCCTTTTCCGTCTCTCTCGACGTCGTCTTTCCTTCCTTTCTACTTCTTTTCGCCCGCGAAGCCGGAGAAAAGAGCGTCGAAGCGATTTACTGATTCCGACTCGACGAGGGCTTTGATCGTCGTATGAGGAAGAGGAAGAGGAAGAAGAAGAAGAAGAGGAAGAAGAAGAAAAGAAAAAGAAAAAGAAAAAGAAAAAAAAAGTATAATATCGGAATTGGAAAGTTCGCCGAGGAGTGTTCGAGATCGCGCGTTGGACGGTGAAAGGTGCTCGCTATTCCTTCGAAAGGGAGTTGGTGCCCGCCAAGGAACCACAGGAGCTTGAAAAGAGGGCCAGAGGGGACGGAGATGCGCCCCGTTCTCCTGGCGATCTGCCTCCTCCTCGTCACACCGATTACCGGATCGTTTTGGTAAGTCCTCTCGTTTTCTCTCTCTCTCTCTCTCTCTCTCTCTCTCAAAATGACGATAAAAAGAAATCCTCCGAGAGAGGAGCGCGTCGGATCGCGGGCGTCTGGTTCCCGTCGTCTATCGGAAGAGCGCGGTAACGACGACGTTAAAGTCGCTTAAGAGTGGTCTTTGATAAACGGGGTTATCGCGCTTCATTGTCAAACCGTTATCCGAGGTAAAGCGTTCGCGTTGACATCCGTGACGTTCGAAAGGCGAGAGATAAAGAGCTAAAGGTGTAAAACGGTACCGAGAGTGTCCTTAACGCCGCGACACGTGACGACCATAAAAAGGAGGGTTCAAACAAACAACTCTCGTGCGTTACCACGGGCTTGGTATCTGGTAGCGTTTCTACGGTTTACACAGAGCTTGGTATATAAAGAGTAGAAAGAAAACAAAAAAGATGAAAAAGAAAGGAAAGAGAAGAAACGAAAAATAAAAGAGAGAGAGAGAGAGAGAGAGAGAGAGAGAGAGAGAAAAGTAGGGAAACTCTTCTTTTCCTTCCTTTAAGTGGCACTAACCTTGACGACTCAACGACAGACACAAGATCTCTAGGCGCGCGCGATGCGACGAGTTTTGACTGGAATCTCGCTCTCGAGAGCTTATCTTTTCTCGATCTCTTACTTCGCTCCATTCTCCCTGCTCCCTCCTATGCGATTGTACTTTCTCTCCTTTCTTCCATCAAAAATATCGTTCTACCGTCGACGAATTTTCCTCGTCGAAAAATACGGCCACCGTTTATCCTGATATAATCGATCCCGAATCAGGAACATCGAAACGAACTTGATGAAAAGGGTTGCCTATACTCGTCAAATTCCATCTCCGATGTGATATAACGTGAAAGATGGTTCGCCTTTAGCAAAGCCCGGCGCATTGCTCGCCTATAAAACGCTCGAGTTTTCAAGCGTGACAACTGGCTTATCAATTACCGACGCATTACGCTCGTGTAAAACGATTAACGGCGCGGTAAATCCTTTCTCGATTATTCACTTGCGCGTATCAACGAGATCTACGACCGTGAGACGATCGAAAGTAGATATTTATTCGTGGTCGCATTGGTCGCGGTTCGCTTCCACCATCGGAACGTCAAAGATTTACGCCTTCGCCAATGAATTATTCATTAAGGTGATTTATCAACATACTTTGGTAGATTACTCGTTTCTTTTCGCTGCAAATTCTTCTTCTTTATTTAGTAAAGGTATGTCATTCGCAAATGGGGCAAATGGGAAAAAACATTAAAGAAAGGCGTATCGCGTTCTGCGCCGTTCTCGCGTGATGGAAAGAGCGAGCGAGCGGAGAGAGATAGAGAGAGTACGTTGGGAAACGGTAAATTACTCGGTAGCTCGGAGTAGGCGCTGTGTACTCCACTTTGGTATGTAAATGTTTACACGACGATAGAACCTTATCGCGTAATTGCCACCAGAGAGAGAGAGAGAGAGAGAGATTTCAGCATCCGGAGATGAATTGTCATCTTCTGTCTTACGGGCAAAGAAGTCTCCATCTCTCTTCCTTTCTCTCTCTCTCTCTCTCTCTCTCTCTCTCTCTCAGAGAGAAGTCATTCGAACGTTCGTGCTAATTTTTGATTAATAGTTTTCGCCGACGCAATGGGAAAGAATGTCGGTGGGACAGGTTCGTAGGGAGAGGAAGCACGAGGATCGAGATCTCTCCTCTCTCGAGTACGAGTACGAGTACGAGAAGGAAGGTACGCGACCTTGAGTAGGTTCGTCGCGCGTCGCGCGTCGCGCTCGTAAAGGGCGAAAGGTGCTTCGGGGGCCTTTAAAGGCACCTCAAATATTGGTTTACGATTTAAAGGGGATTTCTGCGCTTCGTCGATGTGTTGTACAGCCGCACCTCGTTAGCCGAGCCCGGTTCGCTTACCTGTTTCACTCGTCATAGTGCTCGCCCTCACCGTCGCCGGTGCGTGTTTGATAAATATATTAGGAGGTCGACCGTTTGTTTTGATAACAGGTATTTAACGGTCGCCCGGGGAATTTTCTTTCACGCTACGACGCTCGAAGCCACTCCGAGGCGTATTTTCTTCTCGTACGCGTAACGCTCGAAAGGTCCGTCTGTCCATCAGTCGTCCGTACGTCCGTCGGTAGGTAGGTAACCTCGAATGGTCCCCGTAAGATTTCCACCTTCGTATTTGCCTCCCCGAGAGTTTTGTCAATTTTTGCGTCCTCGGCCGCGCTCCTCGAGAGAGGACCGATGAGAGAGAGAGAGAGAGAGAGAGAGAGAGCGCAAGACGTCGAGATCGTAAATCGTAGATCGTCCGTCATCGAGTCGCAAGTAACGTCCTTCTCACGAGAACCGCGGGACGCGAGGGCCCCGATTACTCCGATCGGAACCGGATTCTCTTTCGTCGATCGGCATTCTCCGCTTTTTTCGCGACGAATACTACCCCCTTTCTCTCTCTCTCTCTCTCTCTCTCTCTCTCTCTCTCTCTCTCTCTTTATCTCGCTCGCTCGCTAGCGCGTTCGAAAGGACAGAGGGACGAAAGCGTAGAAAGACGTTCGGGAACGAAGGATCCCCTCGCGTGGACAAAGACGGCCAAGAGTGGAGGAGTAAAGAGGCAAAGAAGTGAGCGAGGATGGACAATGGTCTCGCTCAAAGCGTCACCCGTAAATCTCGTTGAGCGCGTATAATTTGTAAGTCGGCAGGTTTCTCTTCTCTTTCTTCCTCTCGACTTCGCGGATATTCCTTCTCTCTTTCCCTTTCTTTCTGCCCTTGCCCGTACGTTTCTCTCTCCCTCTCCCTCTCCCCCTCCATCTCTCTCTCTCTCTCTCTCTCTCTCTCTCTCTCTCTCTTTTGCTCGCTCGCTCGCTCGCTCGCTCGGTGGTATCCGGAGAAACGCGAGGACACGGAGGACTGGGAATACACGAGCGTTCGTTCCACGTTTCTTCCTTGCCTTCCTTTCAAGTCCTCCTCCTCCGCCTCTCGCTCTCTTCTCGTCCACTCGCAGCGTTTTTCTTGCCTCGATTTTACGGCGTTTAGCTCTCTTCGACGAGAGAAAGAAAGAGAGAGAGAGAGAGAGAGAAAGAGCGCATAGTCGGTCTACAGGGAGAGCGATCTTTAAAGTGGCTTCGATTCTTCCCAAACGTTGTTTATAAAGAATTCATTTCAAAGTTTCAGACTCTCTTCTCTTCTAGACAGGGAAACAAAAGTTTGAAGCTCGAATCTCGTGGCGGATCTCGTCGCGATCCTTCCTTCGATTCCGGCTCTCTGATACTCGGTCCCACGGATACTTACTTACTTACTTACTTACTTACTTTCTCTTTTCCTCGAAAGACAAAAGGAGCGACGAAGAATCGTAATAGCCGCGAGATTCGGTTGCCGACGAGCGATAAAGCGATAGCGTTCGGTCGAGCTCTCGCACTCGACAAGTCGGCCAATGAGCCGCAGTGGGCAGTCCGCGACTACGTTCTCGCTGGTTGGACAACTCGATGCTCCCCCTTCTCTCTCTTTCTCTCTCGCTCTCTCTCTCTCTCTCTCTCTCTCTCTCGTTTTCTTTTTTTATACCCTCTCACCTGCGCATCGTACTCTTTCTCTCGCGAGTTGATGCGCGCGCGCGATCGTAAAGAGAGAACGAACCTTCCTCCTCCTTCTCCTCCTCTTCCTCCTCCTACTTCTTCTCCTCCTCCTCCTCCTCCTCCTCGTCTCGCTCTTTCTCTTTCTCTTTCTCTCTTCCTTGGACGATCGATTTTCGTAAGAAAGACTTTTCTCTTCTCGCATGTCGTATTAAATATAGTGCACGAACCCTCGATCGTTCACGGTCACGTCGTCTACTCCCTTCGCCGCTCCATAAATATATCGTTTTCTCGCTCTTCTCTGCTCCCAGTCGAGAGAGAGAGAGAGAGAGAGAGAGAGAGAGAGAGAGAGGTAGAAAGTGTGAGCGAGTGAGTAACGAACGAGTTCCTCCTCAAATCCCAATTCTTTACGCTTTCCGCAATAACGAGCGTCGAAGCGTTCCATCTCGTCCCCTCTCCTTCCTCCGCGATAGCGAGGAATCACCTACGAGCACCTCACCTTTCCCGTTCTTTTAAATTTTATTCCTTACCTCCCCGTGCACTCTAGCACTTGACTTTCTCCGTGCTCTTTCTTTCTTTCTTTCTTTCTTTCTTTCTCTCTCTCTCTTTTTTTCGGCCATTCTTTTCCTCTCGTTCTCTCACGAGCCACCACAATGGCTACGAATGATTTACCGGGAGTTAACCCCCTCGGGGTGACCGATCGGTCACGGTTTTGCCGCGCCAATGGTACGGTACTAATGCGACTTTATGCGAGGCGTGAGTTAGTGCTCGATGCTTTTTTTCAATTTTCTCCTTTCGGCCCTTCGTTTCTCTTCTTTCTCTTTCTCTTTCTCCTTCTCTCTCTCTCTCTCTCTCTCTCTCTCTCTCTCTCACTCGCTAACGAAGAAATCTTCTTAGTATCGCGTTCGAGAACCGCGAGAAAGTTTACCTTCCGTTCGTCATCGTAGAACGTTCTGGTTCTGCGCGGGCTCGATAGGACGATCGATTTTCGTGGAATGTTTGGAGCATGAGGGATGAGGGATGAGGGATGAGAGAGAGAGAGAGGGAAGAATTCGAAATTGTTTCGACGGCGCGTGTATCGTACACCTGTGCTATGTATGGAATTTTAAGAACTCCACCTCTATCGTGGATTATCCTAATTTTATCGGGCTCCTTCCAATTATCGGTTTCATTATCGTTACGTGCCAGGAATAATTGTTCGTTCGGCTGGTACGAGGAAACACGCTCGATGAAGAGATTTTCATCCATCCCTCTCTCTGGTCCCTCTTTTTCATCGGCCGCGCCGTCCGAGAGTGTATACCTCTACCTTCTCTCTCTCTCTCTCTCTCTCTCTCTCTCTCTCTCTCTCTCTCGTGTGCGCTCGAAATAAGCGGAAGGATTTATGGCCGTGCGCTTTGCCGCTCGCTACGCCGGATCGTCGTTTCTCGTAAGAACGACGTTCCGTTCTCCTTAGAGCGTAGAAGCGATTTCGAGTTTTCGCGAGTCGAGTCTGAGAGACGAGAAGAAGTACGAGAAGAAGTACGAAATGAGGAGGAGAAGGTAGAAGATGGAGGAAGAAGAAGACGAAGAAGACGAAGAAGAAGAAGAAGAAGAAGACGAAGAATAAAAAGGGATTCCTCGAGATTCCGAAAGAAACGAAGGAGCGAGCCGGGCGGGCCTGCCGTGGCCTGACCCTTGCCACCAATTTGTTCGAGACATTCCCGCCTCGCCTCACCTCACCCTCCTCTTGTCGCACTCGCGTTTTTACGCCTCTCTCTCTCTCTCTCTCTCTCTCTCTCTCTCACTCTTCATTTCTTTCTCTTTTTCTTTTTTTCTTTCTTTCTACCTTCCACTGACATTCCGTGAACGAACGACCGAGCGTTTTATACGTAACGAATGCCGCACCGCTCGGCATTTTCGATTCTTTCCTCTCGGCGAAAAGAGAAAATACGAGAAAGAGCCGAGCAGAGTCCCGGAGTGAGAGGAAGTCCAAAGTCACAACAGTTCTTGGTTGCTAAATACGTGCGCTTAATCTAAATCATTCTCTTGTTGCTTCCGACGGCGGCGTCGTCGTCGTCGCTGCCTCCGCCGCCACCACCACCGCCGCCACCACCGCCGCCGCCGCCGCCGCCGCCACCGGCCGCCGACGACGACGACGACGGCGAAAAAGAAGGAAGATCCATCGTCGTAGAGTGGCGTCAGCGCCAAAACGATGGTGCTCCACCGAGTTCCTTCCCATTCGTTTACCTTTCCTCATCGTCGGCTACTCGTCATGTCGGTGGGTGGTAAACGTACGTCGTACGTTCTGCCCTTTAATCGGAAAGAAAAAAGCTTTAGGACGAAGGAAAGAAAGGCGGAGGTGAATACTCCGATCCCAGCGTCCTTGATCGCAAGGTTCCCGACTTCCGTCGTCGTTTCTTCTTATCCTCGAGAGTCTCGTTCGTTGCGGCGGGAGATATTCGAAGAATTTCGCTGGACCGAACGACTCTTCCCTCTTTTCAGCCGCGGAAGGACGAAGGGGGGAGGGGGAGGGGGGCGAAAGGGCCAGATAGAGAAAGGGAGAGAGAGAGAGAGAGAGAGAGAAAAGTGCACGTCCTTTCGGCCGAACCGAAGAGCAGTCGCGGCCCTTGCAACGGATCCTTCTTTCCTTACTTTTTTTTTTTTTCTTTCTCTCCTCTCTGCTCTCTTCCTCGGGCCGTCCCGGCTGTCCTCTCCTCTCTCGTGTTCATCGAGAGCACACACGCCGAGCTAGCGAGCGAGTAGCAGCGGTGGCGGCGGCGGCGGCGGCGGCGGCGGCGGCAGCGGTGGCGGCGGCGGTGGCAGCGGCAGCGGCAGCAGCTACGCTGCTCTCGTCACTGTCTATCCGAGCAGACAGCGTGGAGCTGCCTTCGAGCAAAGTGAGTGCGTCTAATGAGGCAATAAATAAGTCGGCCGCCCTAACCGGCCTCTCCACGCTTTTCGTTCGCGACGACGACGTATCCATCCCCGAGTTCCTTTTCTTGCCTCCACACCGTCCACGACTCGAAGACGAGAGAGAGAGAGAGAGAGAGAGACAGAGAGAGAGAGAGCTCTTATTCTCCTTCTTCCTCTTGTTCCTCTTCTTCTCCTCCTCCTCCTCCATCACCTACTACCACTCTGCATTCTTTTTTTATCCGTTCCTTTCCTTCCTCCCTTTCAAACGGAGGAGAGAAATTATAAGGCGAGAGACGAGATCGAGCAATATCATACTCGATTGTCGTTCGTTTAGATATATCGTACAAGTTCCGTACGAGCGAGCACCGTCGACGTTCTCGGAAGAGACGCCTTCTGGCGTTGGTTTAAAGATACACAAGTAGTTCGTCCAACTCGATGGATACATTTTTTGATAGCTTTATCGAACGGGAAATGAAAGTAAGAATTTCATGGAAGAGGCAAAATGTTTCGACTCAAGCGAGAAACTTGGAAAACGTTTATCGGTAGGATCTTAAGAGTCTCACGATCGTAAAAGCGAATCGTAAACGGCCTAATCGATTTCATAGGGAGAGTCGCGCACGTTCCGCTGTATACGCGGAGTAAGCAACTCGTCCAGACACTTTTCAGTCCCATTAAAGCTTTCCTCGCGTTTATTAATAGTACGCGCGTGGAGGAGCGCTGACATAACCAGGATGGTCGTCAAACGCGACGTGTTTGCGATAACGTCGTCATTTTATTATCCCTCCGTGAAAGGGATGTTAGCCACTGCTCTCGGTTAAAGCGCCAAACCGTTTTTCCTTGGAGTTTACTCGAATCCCGAATCGCCTGGATCGCAAAGAGCCTTTCGCTCGATTATGGTGATACGGGGTAGAGGAGTGAGGAGAGGGATGGCAGAGAGAGAGAGAGAGAGAGAGACCCCTCTCGTCTCTCGTTCTTGGCATCGTCTCGCGGCCGTCGAGCACGATACCGCTGGATTCCTATTCCTAGGCAGATTGATGCTCGGCGCGCGAAATAGTCCGCATAGAGGATTCTAAGAAAGCGCGAGCGCGAGCGCGAGCAGCCGCCGAGTCGGTAGATCACCGCCGGAAATATCGATGAGTCGAGAACAGATCTCGAGAGTGGAAAATTTTGCCGTTTTCCCGGTCGCGCGACTGCTATTCGACGTTCTTGCGCTCATGGTTATGGTCGTAGCTCGCGATAGGAATCCTCCTCCCAAATGACGATGTCACTCGGCCTCTTCTCTCACGTCGCATTTACGCGACTCGGCTCGACTCTGCTCGGCGTTCCTTCTGCTTCTTCTTCTTCTTCTTCTTCTTCTTCGTCGTTGTCTTCGTCTTCGTCTTCGTCGTCGTCGTCGTCGTCGTCGTCGTCGTCGTCTCCTTCTTCCTCCTCCGGTACGTACTCGTAGGGCTCTCGATATCTCGGGAGCGACCTCGAGACGAGCCGTGCCGCAACGCGAACACGAGCGAGCAACCGTCCTTAACGGAATTATTGCCATTAAGGTCGTTGCATTCCCGAGAGTCCGTCGTGTACGCGACCCGGCATCCTACCGACGCAGAACTAATGATCTTAATTAACGTTTCGTAACGAAGGTCGACTTCGAGAACGTCTCTTCTCTCTATCTTCTCTTTTCCAAAGAGGAGCATTATTTCTCTTCTTCTTCTTCTTCTTCTTCTTCTTCTTCTTCTTCTCTTTTTTCTTCTTCCTTTTTTTATTCTTATCCACCTTACCACCTCGCAATCTTTCTCTCTTTTTCGAGTTTCACTTTAAATACTCCGCTATTTTTCTTCTTTTTCATAACGCTCGCTATCGTCCCACGTAATCCCCGAGTTCCTCCCCTCCCCTCCCCTCCCCTCCCCCTCAAGCCGAGATTGTAGTCGTTACGTTGTCCGTCGTCAGTAAGTACCTGTAATCGCTAGCGCTAATTTTGAATCGTCGTAATGCCGTCATACCGTTCTCGTCCTCGAATACGATTCGAGTGTCCGTCCGCTCCGCTTCTCTCGATCGTCCACCCTGGTAATCGTCGTCCGGTATTCGTTTCTTTTTTCTCCCTCTCCCCGCCAAACCCCCCTGCCCGTCGTCGTCGTCGTCGTCGTCGTCGTCGTCGTCGTCGTCGTCGTCGTCGTCTCTCTTTGCGATTCGCTCGCGCGTTTGCTTCGGCTCTCGCGATCGTTAACGGTGTCGACGAGGAAACAGCGAAGGGTCTTCGTCGTTCGAGATCGGAAAGAATTCTCCGGAGACGGAGAAGAAATTACGAGCGATAGGAATGCTCGTTTACCGGCGAGACTTTCGCGTTTTCTCCGGGAAGATCGAAATTATACGCGCGATCCCCCTTCACAACGATCGTGTGTCGTCTCGAGGAATCTTCCTTCTTGCGTCGCATTTTTTTTCTGCCGACGCGAGAGAGAGAGAGAGAGAGAGAGAGAGTCGTTCGCGTCTTTGAGAACGTAACGAGAAAGCGTCGCGGTACCCACGGTCATCCGCGTTCGTCGTTAATTACTTTTCCACTTTTTCGAGCACTTTTCGATCTAAGAAAGTATCGACTCACGTCGTCAACGAACCTCGAAATCTTGCGTCTGCGCACCGGCCCTTGACAAATTCTTTGAATTTTCCAAAAGAGAGAGACGAGAGAGAGAGAGAGAGAGAGAGAGAGAGAGAGAGACGAGAAGAGGATTTCAAAGCTTAATCTCGAGCGCGAAACTCTATCTTTTTCTTCATCGGGCACGAAAGATATGGCCAGGCTAAATAACCGGCAACTTAGCGAATGTCACGTCGAGGGATTTGTGGCTTCCGTAAATTATTCCGACTCTCGGCATCTTTCGTCTCTTACTCTCTCTCTCTCTCTCTCTCTCTCTCTCGCTCTCTGCCGCTCAGCAGCCGAACAAATAGCGCAAACGCTATACTCTCCGCGTCTCTCGGCGTTCGTAACTCTCGAAAATATATATCGTTCGTCTTTCCTTCCCCTCTACTTCATCTTCCTTATTTCTCTAGCGGAATGCATTTATAATTTCGATCGCGATTTGTCAATGTAATCGCGACTATGCGCAAACAACGCGTTAGTTCCTACGAAATTCAGTCGGGAGAGCGCGGAAAATAATTGTTCGGGGAAAATCACTCCTCGCCGAGGGCTCTCTTCCGCGTTAACCACGAATTCTCGGATTTTTCATTTCCTATTAATAAGAAGGAGTTGAAAACTCTTTTGGGCTCTTAACATCGATCCTTATCGGATCCGAACGTTACCGAGTGATTTCAAAAGTAATATAAATAATCGGGACGGTCACGTCGTATTTTTTCAATCGAGCCGATGTTTACGTTGAAAGTCCGTGGCCGTCGTATCGCTGGTTACCAAACTATAAACATAAACGATTACGGTCGTTCCAACGTAAGAGCTTATATAAGGCGCGGCTCGCGAGTGCTCTCGTAACGATTCGTTCCTCGATCGAAGGAATAACTCGTTGAAAATAAGAACGTCTTCCCTGCTTTCAGGACGGTAGGAAGTCAGATGGTGATGGATCCGATGCTAGTTTGCAAGAAAACGAGAAGATTGAAAGGAAAGCTCGCCGACATTTGCCGAAAGGAGCCGTCCCTGTTGAAGGAGATCGCGAAAGGCGTTCAAGTCGGTACGAGAGAATGTCAACACCAGTTTAGAAATCGCAGATGGAATTGTACGACGATCAGGCGATCCCTGAGGAAAATTCTTTTGCGCGGTAAGCCGATAAAGGGAACGATTATTATTATTGCGTTTAAGTATTTTGGACTAATTTGGATGGACGATACGAGGATTAATTTGTAAGGGATATTGCGGCCGGCACGTTCGTCGATCAAACTCGAGGAGAGGATAAGAGGGAGGTGCTTTGGGAGGTGCGTGCCCGTAGTAGAAGCGGCATTTAATCGTAACGAATCGGCTTGGAGAACGGGCGAGTGGTATAATCGACATCCGGTTCGGGCAACGTCGAAGAGAGGAGAAGCGCCCTGTAATCTGCCGGCAGTGTGTGTGCATTGTCGTGCGCGCCCACCTTTTTCGCTCCTGAAAGCGGTTGGGCCCCCAAAGGGTCTACGAAGGGCCACCGAGGAACCCTTTCCTACCGCGGACCCACGACCTTGCGCCCCTCGTCACTCGCGATTATGTCCGTTTAAGTTTCGACACGGTCTCCGCTCGATAGAAACTTTTTCTTCCTCCCTCCCTTGCCCCCCCCACCCCACCCACCCTCTTCTTTTCTCCTCTCCTCTCCTCTCCTCTCCTCTCCCCTCCTCTCCCCCTTTTTCTTCCATCTTTTTGTTTACTTTACGATCTTACGCCTTTATTGCTCTCTTCTCCCCTCTTCCCTCGCGAACGCAGAATACACTCGTAATTACTCGATCTCTCGATAGCTAGCGAGAAGACGTAATAATGTTATGACGGGAAACGATATCGGATATATAAAGTAAGCGTTATTCGTTCGAGCGAAGGTAACATTTAAGAAGAAAGATAAATACGCAACGTCTATCGGGGGGGGGGGGGGGGGAGAGAGGGAGTGAGAGAGAAGACGTCGATAAGCTCGACAGATACTCTTCATGGTACGGCTGTCTCGAGGAGCCGTTTCTCTCTCTCTCTCTCTCTCTCTCTCTCTCTCTCTCTCTCTCTCTCTCCCTCTGTCTCTCCACTCCTGCTCGCTCGCTCGTCCAGTTAACCGTCGAACGTATTAATTCCGGGTGATCTGGCGGAACAACTAAATCGAAGACAGCGTGTCCGATAGGCCGTGCCGCTCTCCTAGGTACCCGTTATCAAGATCGGTGCCTTTTTGGTAGCCTGACAGATTGACACTGTCCGTCGGATATTAGTGGCAATATGTTCCCTTAATTAAAGGCCCTGACTGCCAACGACGAACGAGAAGGCCGCCGTTCGTTGTGCACCGTTCGCCATTCGCCGTTCACCGTTCGCTCCGGTCGCCCCGGTCGTCGGTCGTCGGTCGTCGGTCGTCGGTCGTCGGTCGTCGAAAGAACCGAGTCGAACTCCCCCTTTCCCTCCTCTCTCTCTCCTTCTCTCTTCGCTTCAGCGGACAACGGTCGCGTCCCGACTTATAGATCGAGCCTCGGCGATCTCTATCGATCTCTATCGATATATCTTGAATTCGAGATACTCGAGAGTATAGTGGAACGAGAGAGAGAGAGAGAGAGAGAGCTTCTCTCTCTCTCTCTCTCTCTCTCTCTGCCCATTATTATCATTATTATTTGGGACGCGCCTCCCGTTCTATCGGTGTATCGGTGCGGCCATGTGCGAGCGCGTGGAATTCACGTTGCCGGACGATCGATGATCGAATTAAGAGCGACTATCCCCGGCCCGTGGATCGGCATTCGAGCGACGATGACGAGGGGTCCCGATTGAGATGTATCCGGACAAGTACATACCCCTCCTTCCCCTCCTTCCCCTCCTTCCCTTCCCTTCCCTTCCCTTCCCCGCGACGATCTTACGTTTTCATATTTATTATTTTTATTTATTTCATCTCCTATACACAATGTGCATGTGCGCGTATGCGAACGTGCGCGTGTATGCGAACGTGCGCGTGCAGAGAATCCTATATACGTGTATATATCCGAATAAGGATCAAAGCAGAGATCTTCTCCTAGGTTCTAAACCTGTTCGCGCATTATTATGCGAACCGTGTACGTAGGTAATATGGAACGATTCGAATTAATTTAGCCTCGCTTAAGCCTCCTCGATCGCGCGTGGAAATTTCTAGTTGTCGGCTTCGAGTTAAACGTAATTTAAATTATAGAAGTAACGATCTGCCGAGCAAGCGGTTACGAGGCGAACTACGTTAATTGGATAATAGGAGGATGGGAAATAGGATCGTGACTGGATGTTATTATTGTTGTTCTAATAAAGTCGATCATTAGAAATGTGTGTAAGCTTTGGGTAAATCGATAAAAGAAAAAGAGAGGTATAAACGATATTATCAATCGAATGGGAGCTAGTAGGCGAGTAGATTAACCGCGATCGCCGGCCTCGATCCGCCGCCATATCGGATTATCGTCCATTGCGCAGAGGGATCTCGATGTAAGGCAGATTTTAATTCGAATCGAAGGAACGAACCTCTCGAAGCCCCGAGGACGACGCGAGACGGAGGCCGGAGAAGCTAATTTGCGTTTTACCCTTTTCCGCTTACGACCTTGCCTCACCCCATAAAGACGCTCGCCACGCCGTAAAGACGACAAAGTCCGATTATATGCTTCATTGGAAAATCGTAAAGTTCTCCGTGACGGGTCTCGGCTCCTCCGGCGAACCTATATCCCGCTCTCGAAATAATTTGCAACTTTCCCTCTAATGTGTATATTAGCCTTCCATTTACGAGCGCTTAAACCTAAAGCCGCATAAATTATTTTACTTTCGAATATTTTTATACCACACGCGTGCTGCTATCTCGCAAGCGTCGTTCTCGTCGTAAAGGTTTGTTACTCGTGAGAGAGAGAGCGAGCGAGAGAGAGAGAGAGAGAGAGAGAGAGAGAGGTGGCGATGGTGAGCGAATAAATCGAGGGTGGTAAACGCGTGGTTACGAATTTTCGACTCTTCGAAAATCGTTCGAAGCGTCGATGCTCGTCGTCGTGTCGAACGACGATCGTCTACCACCAGGCCATGGTAGCGGATATAGAGAAACCACAAAAAGGAGACAAGGCGAGGACAGCTCACCGTAGGAATCTCGAGAAGAAAAAAAAAAATATATATATATATATATATATATATATATATATATATATATATGTATACGTATATCTATGTAGGTCCCTTTCGAGTCGTCCGGTGGTAGGTAGCCTCTCTCTCTCTCTCTCTCTCTCGAACGCTATTCACGGAACAAATGGTGTCTCGCCACTGGAGCTAACCGTTAGTCCGCTCGGGACACGTCGGAAAAGAGACATAAACGTTTATCCTTTTCTCCGTCCGCTCCTCTCTCGAACGGCCCTTAAAAGCACATAAATTTTATCCTCGCACTCTTTTCGACCTTCGTACCTAACCTTTCTCATTACGACGAATACCTATTCGATAACGTACGTCGTCGTACGTGGCTACTTATTCGGATACCTATGTTATACAAACGTATCTATAGTCTCTGGATCGATACAAGCCCGCGATATCTTTTAAATATTCAAGTATCAGAATCTCCAAAGGATATATAACTATCCAACGTATCTTCGATCTTAAATCGGTGCTTTAAGCTTCAAGCCGAAAGGCTTGAAACGATTAAGCGTATCGACGAATTAATTACTCGCGTTGGCAGGTAAAAGAAGAAGAAGAAGAAGAAGAAGAAGAAGAAGCTGCGTCGAAGGAGAAAGATATCCGAACGGAGGGAGGGTGTCCTTTTCCCATAGCCTAAAATTCGGGCTATATATTAAAGCTCGATGTCGCGTTATCTATCCCGTTTGGAGAGAGAGAGCATTCCTAACGGGTGGATCGTAGAAAAAGCAGCGATGGGGAAGCACCCGCTAGCGGCGGCGCCTATCTTAATTCCCGATTGACGTTTATTTATCTGGCGACGTTTAATTTTTATGGGCGCGATCTGGCCCGATAGGTCAGAGTCTCTCAGGTAGCTCCTGCTGTGTGGTCCGGACGAAGACGGTACTGGAAACTGGTATAACATTCGTGGACGAGCAGCACCTCTTAATTGAGGGGTGCCGCGTGTCGCGATAAGACGAACACGGGCGTCAAAAACTCAGTGGAAAGGACTACCAAGAGAAAGGAAAGGGAGGAAGGAATTTATCGTTGCTGTCGTCACCCTCTTCTTCTCTCTCTCTCTCTCTCTCTCTCTCTCTCTCTCTCATTCTCTTTGTCTCTTCGTATTTCAATGGAATGGACCGATACCGAGTACCTTTCAAAAATTCTCTCACCCTCTACTAAAACTTAAAGTTTTGTTGGGCTCGTAAAATCCAGCGCGTATCGACGATTTCCTGGTTGAAGACGATAATCGAGATCTTAGTTTTAATAAAAGTGAAGAAAAAGAGAATCGAGAGATGAAAGTTCAACGATAATTAGCCTCTCTCTTCTTCCGTTTACGTAGATAACCGAATGAGGATTCGCTCGAGCCAGGAATCTTCCATCTTTTTTTCTTAAAAGTTTCTCAACTCTAACGAGGATGCTCACCTTGGCGCATCGATATAATCGAGCTCTCCTCCTTCCGACCGTTCACTTTCGAAAGATACATACCTACATGCGACTTCTCTCTCTCTCTCTCTCTCGTTCTTTCTTTCTCTCTCTCTCTCTCTCTCGAGAGAAGAAGAATCTCCGCGCGCAAAATTGCGACGCGATGCGCCTTTTAACGAGTAGGTTACGAGGAAATGATACGGCAGGAAAATCGCTAAAGTAAAAGTAAAGTTAAAAAGGAGAGGGCGGAGGAGGAGGAGGAGGAGAGACGGTAGTAGAATATTTCGCTGCTTCGTGGGAATAAAGAGGACGGTTTAGACGGTCGTCGGTTTGGCTCGATGGCGGTGGTCCGCTCGGCGATATACGCCCGCACCTAACCGTCGAGGAGAACGATCCCCCAGAAGAAGCGTGTTTATCGGTAATAGGACCGGTAAGCGGGAGCGCTGAACTAAATGGAATCGCCATTAAATCGAGGCTAATTATTTGGCAGTAGGCTCGCCGGCACGGGTGGTTCGTAAACACGTAGCTCACGAATATCTCACGGGTTCTCCCTCCCCTCCACTCCACTCCCCACCTTCCCCCGGTATCATCGACAGAAATCTTCCAGTAAATTCGATAACGTACGACGCACGACCACTCCTTTCTTCTCTTATTTTCTTTTTCTTTTCTTTTCTTCTCTTTTCTTTTCTTTTCTTTTCTTTTCTTTGCTCTTTTTCTCTTCGTTCTCGCCGAAAAATTTTCGCTCCCGAGGAATTTGCTTCGGAAAGACGATATCGGGCGTTTAGAACGTGTATCGAGGAAGACGGCTCGACGATTTCCACGTTTTACTCTTCTCTTCTCTTCCCTTCCATCCGGTAGAGAATGCGGAGGACGATAATGAAAGGCTAAGGCGGATTTAGCGCCACGGCGCTAACCGTTTTGTCGCCTTAGCGATACTCGGTGCTAACTAATACGCTACGTACGCGTACAACTTCCTTTCCTTTCTCTCTCCCCTTCCCTCTCTCTCTCTCTCTCTCTCTCTCTCTCTCTCTCTCCCTCTGCATCTCTGGAGAGCAGAGTCTTGGTATTTGTACGGTTCGGATTTAAGAGTAGAAAAAGTAACGGTACGCTACCAGAGAATCGGGGAACGCCATGCATCATTTTGTTACAAGAAATTTTGTACGGTACCGATTTTATGACCGAACGGAAAAGGAAAAGGAAACTCGACGATACTCATCGGTTCATCATCGTCGTTCATGGTCAATCTTTTTTGTCACGTACAAAACGGCCAAGGTAGCCGAAGGTGGTAGTCCCATAAATGAGTCATGAATTTAGGATATTTCTGTTTTTCGAAGGAGCAGCTCAAGTTCCGTTCGAACTCGCTCGGTCAAGGTACCAGATGTTGATAATATTTTGCGCAAACTCTTCGTTTATTTTGGCCAACGACGGTGGAAGCCCCGCGGTTACTCGAGCTTTCTCATCGGTAGAGAGCACCTTTCGACCTAGAGATATACCCTATACGTCATATCGAAAGTACCCTTCTTCTCCGTTCGTTTAGCTCCTTAGTAAATATAAATCTAATTCGTTTGGTAAAAGGGGGGTGGCGAGGGAGGGCGGAGACTGTTTCGAGCATAATTCGCGAAATTCTGGAAAGAAAGAAAAAAGAAGAAAAGAAAAAAACGCACGAGGAGGACCGTGGAACGAGAGGAAGAGACTTTGGTGTACTTTTAAGAAGGACTGTAGACAAAAGGAGGAGTTGCCGGTGGACTCGCACAAAGAATTGACAGCGGCAAACAGTTTAGTGTCCCGTACGTTTATTGTATCTCGACTACCGTGCGTTTAACTGGCATGGCTAGGTGGGCGCGCGAGGGAGAAGAGGGGAAAGGAGGAGGCTCGAAAGACGAAGGACCGGGACAGATCTGTTAGCCCGTTAGACTCGGAGGACTCTTCGCCGTTGACGTTTGAATGCTCTTTCTTCGTGGAGTAAAGGAGAGCGAAGGAGAGGGGAGGAAATTCCCTCCGTTCTTTCTTTAGTACACGACGGTCCTCGAATATCTTCCTTCGCCTTCGCCTTCGTCTTCGTCTCTTCGCCTACGTCTTTTAATATTTATCGGATCTAACGTGGAACCCGAGGAAATTGTAGATAGCGATAGAAATTAGGATTTTTAAAGATCGACCAACGACTCGCCTGTATCGGACCGAGTTGAAGATTAGACCGAGTTTGTTCGAAACGAAGAAGCGTCCATTGAAAGCGGAGAGTTCCATTGAAATCGACGGACGTCTCGGTGACGCCGAGGAGGATCTATTACGCAGGAATCGGCGCATCGCGCGCGATAAATCGACGTGCTCGAGCAAACAAATCACCGCGGGAGAGGGATCGATACGATCGCCGAGGGCCGATCGGGCTCCCTCTGTCTCTTCTCTCTCTCTCTCTCTCTCTCTCTCTCGCTCGCTCGCTCGCTCAGTCTCCTCCTCGCCTCCGCGGGTTCTCCGGACGACGCGCGACATAATTCCTAGGCTGGCCGTGCACGAGGATTCCCGATCGCAAATTGCGGCCGCCTTACATAATACGTTCGATCGATTAATCGGCTCGTGATTTACGGGGGATTTCTTGGTGCGCAGGCGCGCCCGCATACGGAGTCGATCGGATTCCATAAATCAGTAGATCCCAATGGACCAAGAAGATATTATCCTCTGACTACTACGACGACGACGACGACGACGACGACGACGACGATATTTCGAGATAAAAACTTGGATATTTTACATTTCATTTCTTTTTTTATTTTCTTTTGCCCCCATCTTTCTTTCTCTGTTTCATCGAAGAACTCGCGAATTAGCGCTCGACAAACGTATCGCTTTGTTTCGAGAGCGCGCGTTCCCTCTTCTCTTTCTCTCGGATGGAACGCGCATTCCTCGTTTCTTTCTCCTTTAGCCTCTCGTTCGAAGAGAGAGGTAACGCATCGATAAAGGATGTGCACCGCGGATATTTATGCATATGTCAGCGCGTGCTTATTGCGATACACAGAGCGCCGAGGTAATCGCCGTGGATAACATCCAAGTTAGCGGCGAGTAGTCGCGAGTCGTCGCTATAATTTCTTTTCCGCCATAAATGGCGAGCGAGCGCGATCGTCGAGAAGATCGGCCGGCTAGCTACAAGGACGACCAAACCTTCTGACGTCTCTCGCTCGAGAGAACGATCGTAGATTTTCTTAGGGAACCTCGATAAAATGTTTCTCTCTCTCTCTCTCTCTCTCTCTCGCTCTCTCTCGCTCTCTCGCTCTCTGTCCCTCTGTCCCTCTCTTTACTTCTCCGCCTTCTGTTTCTACCACTTTTTTCTTCTTCTTCTTCTTCTCCTCCTCCTCCTCCTCCTCCTCCTCCTCCTCCTCCTCCTTCTTCTTACTCTTCTTTTTGTTCGAGGCAAAAACGACAAACGCAGAATGCAGTATTGGAAAGGATTTAGAAATATATGTCTATTCCTATTTCGCTTCGTCTTTATATACATAGCCTTTTATATTTGTACCTTATCGAACTCGTTTCGTCCATCGAATGTGTACTCTATAAATTGAACGGGGAGTTCATTTCGGGGTTATTCTTCCGCGTGTAGCGAAAAGTTAGAATGCATGATTTTATAGAAACGAAACAACAAAAGAGAGAAAGAAAGAAAAGGAGATGAGGAGAAGACTCGCAATTAAACACGGCGTAACTCTCGCTCGGAGGATAATGCCCCGGAATGTTGATAATTGGCCAAGCCGTCGGAACGAGTCGGATGAAGGAGGAGGAGGAGGAGGAGGAGGAGGAGGAGGAGGAGGAGGAGGAGGAAGAAGAAGAAGAAGAAGGGGCCGAAGATAGGGAGGCAGGAGGAACAGAGAGAGCCCGCACCTGGCAGAGAGATAGAGAGAGAAGGAGATAAAGAGAGAGAGAGAGAGAGAGATATAGAGAAAGAGAGAGAGAAAGGCAATGCAAGATCATCGGCTCGCGATCCCTAGTGTCTAATTGATTCGAAGTGATTTATATTACCCGCTGCTCCTCTACACCTCGAGCATTCTCCGGTCTCTCTCTCTCTCTCTCTCTCTCTCTCTCTCTCTCTCTCTCTCTCTTTCTTCTTCTTTTCTGCTCGAACCGTTCGCGAAGCTCAAGGAAGAGTAGAATCCAGAGGAACAACGAGAAGAACGAGACGGACGTGCGTGTCGTGCGATCGACCGAACGGAAAAATCTCGATGGAACGAAACGACTTTCTTACGTCCTCGTGTATGGAACTCGCGCTCTTTCCTTCGAGATGTTATGATAATTCAGGCATGTTCCTCCGGAATGGATGCTTCCATCTTTCTCTCTCTCTCTCTCTCTCTCTCTGATCATCGGCTTTTAACTTTTCGACGATCGTAGGATAGGCCGAAAGGTGCACGAAGCGTTAATTCTTTTAAATTCCACCATCAAACTTTTTCTTTTCGTTAATTCGTCGACTTGCGAGTTTATCGTGGAGGAAGGAGGGAGAGAGAGAGAGAGAGAGAGAGAGAGAGAGAGAGAGAGAGAGAGAGAGAGTGAAGAGAAAAATCGAAAGAAGAATTTCGTAAATGATCGAGAAATCGTGCAAAACGGGAGGTCGCAAGGAGGGAGAACGGTTGCTTCCGTCATGTTAAAAGGCCGACGTGCTCGGGGATCGAGGTAGTCGAAGGAGTCGAGATTGGAAGGTGGAGAAGGAAGAGGAGGAGGAGGAGGAGGAGGAGGAAGGAGCGAGCGAGCGGGCCTTTCGCTCTCGAACCTCGATATCAGATCGCTCGTATAAAACTATCGTATCGTTTAAATACGCACTGAAAGGTGAGGCGATGCATCAGAAGATACGCGGGCGGTGGCAGCTTCCTTCGGCCTACGTCTTCGCTCCGTTCGCCCGTCCATCCGTCCGTCCGTCCGTCCGTCCGTCCGTCCGTCCGTCCGTCCGTCCGTCCGCTCGTCCGTTCGTCCGTTCGTCCGTTCGTCCGTCGATCCGCGCCGAAGATACCCGCTTGGAATCCATGGGAACCACGAAGAATCAGGCTTAACGCGTACGACTCTCCTTCTCGTCCCCTCTCTCTCTCTCTCTCTCTCTCTCTCTCTCTCTCTCTCCCTCTCCCTCTTCCCTCCCTCTGCTGGTCCGTTTCTTTCTCTCTCTTTCTTTCTTTCTTTTTTTCTTTCTCTCGCACGGGGACGACGAGCACACATACGCTCGAGATAGAGCTCGCAGAGAGAGAGAGAGAGAGAGAGAGAGAGAGAGAGAGAGCGTACGCCAGGAAAGATATCTCCTCGGAGTCGAGCTCCCGGCGGCCGATCATCATCCGCTCGTCACTCGGATCGACGATCGACGCTCAAGCTTCTGGACACACCTACGCGCGGAGCAATCCTCCTTTCTCGAGATCGTTATCGACGTTCCCTCGATCCACGCCGCGAGATTTTGCTCTCCTCGCTTCTCGCGTGAGAATCCTCGAGTAATGGTCCGTGCGAGACGAGATCGATGAAAAGGGCAATGGGTATAGGGTTCCTCGCTGCTGCGTGCCTTTTTTACCACCGAGCGAATCGGGAAAGAAAGAAGTGAGATGGAAAAGGGATCGACGCGGATCCGTAAAAAGGTAGAAAAAGGAAGGGAGAGTGGGCGTCGCGGAGATTCGCAAAAGCCCGGATGCTTATTCCTGTTATTCCTATAGGAAGGAAGCGAGAGAAGGGGGGGGAGAGAGAGAGAGACAATGGGCAAGAAAAGGTTGGGAAGAGGACGCGTTCCAACGAACGCCCACCGGTGGAGGCAAATGCGATCTGGGCCATTTAAAAAGGGGTGCAACTACTAGGAGCGCTCCGCATTGTTCGCTTAATGATGGAGTGGAGACGTGACAGGTGAAACGGAATAGGATATTTCGTTAGGAGAGAACGCTCGTTCGTTCGCGTGGGAGCCGAAGGACTATCGCTCACGAGACCTTCCTCGACATTGAACCTACCTCCGGCGAGTAGTCCGCCACCCGCGTCACGGAACCACCTGAGAAATCGGCAACTCGATATCCGAATTCCCTGCGCACTCTGCCGGAAAGCTTCGAGGTCGAAAGCGCCTTCGATTCGGGCACCCTTTACCGATTTACCGCCGTAATTAGTCCTATCGCGCGCGCGCGCGCGCGCATACTCGGGGAGTGAGAGAGAGAGAGAGAGAGAGAGAGAGAGAGAGAGTATCCAGACATTCCGCAAATTTTTGCCGATTCGCCAGTTTCGTTTCGTCCCTTCTCCTTCCAAGGAAATCCTAATTGGCCGAATATTCGCGAAAGGATTAGAGAAAATTCGCCGTGACGAGTAACGTCGAGATACGCGTACGCGTACTCTACGTAAGCGTGTACGCACGCTGTATGTAGGTACGTGCGCACGTAGAAGAAAGAAATATCGTTTCTCTCGATCTCTTGAGAATCCGTTCGTCCGGCATATTTCAAAGTTGGTAAGCGAGCTAATTAATCGATTCACCCCGCGAGAGCGAGCGAAGCGATCGAGCGAGCGAGGGGGCAAACTCGAGCGGGGTAAAGATCTTTTCGTATGTGTTTCTCGAAGAAGGACGCGTAATCCGATTTGTTTCTTGGCCGATCCGAGATTCCGCGATCTTCTCCTCCTTCAACCTGTTTCTTCCGCTCGCAAGGAGCTCTCTTCTTGCTTCTCGAGCCCTCGCCTCCCCCCCCGTCCTCTTTTACTTTTATCTCACGGCATTCTCTTCGATCCCTCCTTGAGTATTCGCGTAGCCTTCTGACCGTTTTTTAAAGCTTCTTCGTCGCACGCACGCAGGGACACGCACGCAGGGACACGCACGCACGCACGCACGCAGAGACACGCATGCACGCGGAGACACGCATGCACGCACTCACGCGCGCACCCAGAGACACGCACGCATGCAGGGACACGCGTCTCTTCTTTCCGCTTCGATCAGTGATTTACGTCGAGGATTTCGCTCCCTTAACAAGAGTCCATTAATTGATTCTGGATTCCCCCCTCGATGCTTTCAGATACCAGGGAGACTGGCTTCGTGAACGCCATCACCGCCGCTGGAGTTACTTATGCGGTTACCAGGGCCTGTACCATGGGTGACCTTGTGGAATGTTCATGCGATAAGATGACGACGAAGGGTAAAAGCTTGTCCCACAGATAAAATTCCCTCCTCCTCCTCCTCCTCCTCCTCCTCCTCCTCGCCCTCCCCCCTCTCTCCCTATTCCCCGGTAAGGCGATTTATATTTACTCGCGGGCTAGCGCGCCCTCGCGTTTCGTAGCTTGCGCCTTCCCCTCATTAGAGTTCTCTTCTCTGGGCTCGATCGAAACGTATCTTTCCTCGATTATCTTCTCTCCTCGAATTTGTAGGTACGGCTAGTTTATCGAGATCGCAGCTCGAGCTAACTCGTTTCAGGGAATCGACTGGGTAAACTCGCGCTGACGGCGGACGTGAAGAAGAATCTACTTACCGAGGGCGAATGGGAATGGGGCGGATGCGGCGACAACGTAAATTTCGGTTTCCGAAAGTCGAAGGATTTCATGGACGCGCCTTATAGAAAACGTAGCGACATCAAGACCCTGGTGAAGCTTCACAACAATGCCGCGGGACGTTTGGTAAGTGGATGTACGGGGATGGGGTTTGGGGGATGGACGTTGGACCATGACGTTGAAGTGGACGTTTGACGGGACGACGTTTGACGGCACGTTTGACGAGGCGTTTGACGGCGCAGGCGGTGAGGAATTTCATGACGATCGAGTGCAAGTGCCACGGGCTGTCGGGCTCGTGCAGCGTGCGCACCTGCTGGCGAAAGATGCCGTCCTTTCGCGAGGTCGGCGATCGTCTGAAGGAGTCGTTCGACGGGGCGGCGAAGGTGATACCGAGCAACGACGGGCACAGCTTCATCACCGAGGGTCCGACCATCAAGCCACCCGGTAGATTCGATCTGATTTATAGCGAGGACTCGCCGGATTTCTGCAAGCCGAATCGGAAGACGGGATCTCTCGGTACTGTCGGACGGCGGTGCAACTCCTCCAGTCCTGGCGTCGAAGGTTGCGAGCTCCTCTGTTGCGGTAGGGGCTACGACACGAGGATAGTCAAGGAGAAGGTCAATTGTCAATGCAGGTTCAGATATTGTTGCGAGGTCACTTGCGAGACCTGTCTCGTAAAGACCACCGTCAACACCTGTCGTTGACCCCGTTTCATACGACACTTGCTCTATCATTTTTTATGAGAGTCAAACCCGACGAACGTGCGCACCCCTATATACATACGTACATACGTACATACGTATATGTACGTATGTATTTATACGCTCGATATCGACGTTAATGATATTAAAACAGGCGCGTTCTTAGCGACGCGTCGACTCGCTACTCTTCGCCTCCTCTACCGATCGATTAACGCGTCCCTTTTATATCCAAGCGTCTTGTGATTTATATTTTATCATAGTACGTACCATTTAAGTATAGAAAAGTATTCGAGTGTACCGATGCCCGTTCGATATAAACGTTAACGAGATGTAAATAGTAGCAAGGTTCTCACGGTCTCCTTAAGGATTAATTCTAAGTATAATCGACGTTTCTCCTTGGTACCGTTGCAATTATTTTTAACAACATCGTCTTGCGATTAGTTTTATTATCGACGTAGACGGGAAGGTAACGTTTATTCTTCTTAGCTTACCATTAGCGTTAATGAAAGAGGTCGTTAATTTTTTCACTTAAAGCTTTCCGCGTATCTCCAGCGTTTCTTTTCCTTAGGTATATGCTTACTCGCCGTATACTCGTACGAGTTGAACGTAGGATATACCTATATATATATATATATACATATATGTGTGCGTGTGCTTGTGCGCTTGTGCGTGTGCGTGTGCGTGTGCGTGTGCGCACTTTTGTTTTCTCCTTTAAGTATATTATCACCTTGAGTTTAATATCTTGCTGAAATAATATAAGGACACTTATCCGTTTCAACTTTAATCAGTCGATTTACCTTTCTCCTTCTCGATCGGCGAGCGAAATAGATGGAGTCAATTTCTTTATCGCTCTTATCTCTTTTACTCTTGTACATAAGACTGATACAGTTCATGCATAACAGATTACGTTCACGCGCTTACGTAGTCGCAAATGTGACTCCTCGGCTATCAGCTATTACATGCGATACAAGCGATAGGTAACATTGTTTTTTTTTTGTTTTTTTTTCTTCAACCGGTGTACCGCGTTTCAACACGATTGGACGAAGCGTAGATTAAAATACAGACGTATGGTTCGACTTTGATTTCGAATTTCAGACTTTATCCTGTTTCCAACGACACGATTCCATTATCCATTTTCGAAAGTGAAGGTAAGTAAAATATTAAATTTCTAACGACGACTGAGTTACCCAATTAAATAACAATTTGCCTCACGGATTTATATTCCAGAAGAAAAAAAAAAAAAGTGCTAATAGATTCGAAGAATAAATTAATAAAACGCACCGAATCGGAACGTAACAGAGCCCGTATGTTTCCGTCGACGTGTAGAACACGGGCTTTTAGGTGTAATTTAATTTTACGTACCAAAAGAAGTCGCGAAGGGGCAATAAAGAATTTCTGTCTAACATCTCCTATAAAATAGTTTTACTCGGAGCGAAGGAAGAGTCGATGGAGAGCGAGCGCGAAAGTGAGAGCGAGAGCGAGAGCGAGAGCGAGAGCGAGAGCGAGAGCGAGAGCGAGAGCGAGAGAGAAGAGGAGAGAACGATAGAGGGGGGGTGGGGAAAGCAGGGGAAAGATGGAATTTGGCGTAGCCATAAAGTCAGGAGATATTCGAAACTCCCGTCGTATCGCAGCGTGCGTACTCTTGCAACCTTTCGAAGATAGCGGAAGCTGTAAAATGGCCAAAGGGATGATCTTTACAATCTGTTTACTTTTCCCCGTTTTCTTTTTGGAACGTTTCGACGATATCCGATTAACGGACGTTTATTAGGCGCGAAAATTAGCGAGATTAAAAGCCGAACGCCGCGCCCGGTTTAAAAGCACCTCCGCTATTTATCTTGGTCCAGACGTTGCTCCTTCGTAGGATATAACGAAGAAATAATACCGAAGAGAGGGAGATGGCGCAGATACGGACGGTATCGACGGTTAAGAGTAATTTGAAAAATATCTCGCGGCGCTCGGAGCGGACGCCGAGAGTAGACGGCGAGGAAAGATTCGTATCGAAGAAAAAAGTGCGTTGGCACCGGTCAATTTAATACGTGACGCGGTGCGGCACAGGGCAAAATGCACTTGCGTAAAAGTTTCTTAATAGAGAGGTCGACCTCTCGAAGGTACGAAGGTACGAAGGTACGAAGGTACGAAGGTGGTGAGCCGCAATTAGCCCCACCACCGTGTCGAAGCGAGCGTCCGAAGCTCGATTAGTCCATGCTCGGGAGATTGGTCTGGCACTACTCGACTGGGTGGTCCAACCGGGCTAATTTTCGGCTGCCGTCGTGTGGTTCTCCTTCGATGGAACGTTTCGAAGAGGAACCTCGTCGAAGGAGGAACGTTTAGGAGGAATCCTCACGGAAGAAGATGGCCACGTCGAAAAGGAGTCTCGCTCACTTGGTCCCAAGGTACACCCGTGTCGCCATTTCTCCTTCTCCCAGTTCTCTCTCTCTCTCTCTCTCTCTCTCTCTCTCTCTCTCTCTCGCTCTCTCCCAGAGATCCCCGAGGTTCCAGTCGTGCGCGCGCGCGCGCGCGCGCGCGAGACGACGCTCGAGAGATGGAGCGACGCCGGAGGTGGTCGCTCGTTGGAACCAAGCGCGCTCGCCCGGACGCCAATATTAATTAAACGATCCCATAAGCGCCTAACAAACTGGCCGTACGTTAGAGGCTTTATTGGCCTCCCCGAACAGGACGTTAAAATGTTCCAATCTTAATTAGGTAGGTGTTTACAGGAGGATAATTCCACGGGGCCCCGAAGCGCTGCCGAGTAGCAGGGTTTCGGGCGCGACGCGAGACTCCGACGTCTTCGCGACCGTCCGAATCTCTTCCTTCTCCTCTCCTCGTCTATTCTCCTCGTACGTTCGAAGCACGCAGGAGCCGATAACTCGATAGGAGGATCGATTTTTTGTCGATCGATAGGCAAAAGGAGCCGCGCTAATTGGGAGAAAAATTTGAAGGAGCCGCCTTTCTTTCGGAAGTTGCAGGTAGCGGCTACGCCATTGGCGAAGCCTAGCTGGAGAAGGTCGTTGAAATCTTTACGGTTCTTCCAACTTCTTGGAATTTCGTCGCCACCGATATACTCGACTTGCGTAATTACCACGCTCTCCTTCGACGTCCTCCTCTCGTTTCTCCTCTCGTTCGGTTGTGACCAACGAAGGAAGAAGAGGAGGAACGAAATTACGGACGTGTCGGTGCTCTCGTCGTTTCGGAGCGAAGTAATTTTCGTTTACTATGCGAGCCGATAAGGGTTCCACCGTGAACGCACGCAAATTAACCCTTTAAGCTCCCGACTTATGACAGTAGCGGAGAATTTACACGCGAGCGACCCAACTCGGAGAATGCGAGATGCACCTTTTCGCGTCGGTTGCGTACGAGACGAGAGAGAGAGAGAGAGAGAGAGAGAGAGAGAGAGAGAGGAGAGATTCAAAGTCAAGAGAGAGACGAATCCGAAGGAGGGTTCGACGCGCTCGGCGCAGGACGATAAATATCTTTGCGCGTTCGCGTTGCACCGCGCACGACATTGTGGGCAATGCTCGTAAACCGGCATGTCGCTGCACCTCTCTCCTTCTCTCTCTCTCTCTCTCTCTCTCTCTCTCTCGCTCTCTCTCTCTCTCTCTCCGCTTCCACAGACCCCTGCCGAATTATAGGCGAGCCCGACCATGGCACCGTGGCACCGACAACTTCATCCGCGGGGCGTCTCTGATTTATCCTTATTAATAAAACTTTAAAGTCCTGTTAACATGTGCCAACGCGAGTCGGGGACGAGTCGAGGACGAGCACGGGGACGAACCCTGGAACGAGCGGTGTCTGATTTCGAAGGGTGGGCGCGTGCGAGGAGGGAGAGAGAGAGAGAGAGAGAGAGAGAGAGAAAATAAGGCAGCCCCCCGGTCGACACCCATGCGCATCAAGAGGCTATAGCGTTTTTGGGGGAGGCACGAGGGAGTCGCTCTCAGCGGGGGGCTCGCGATACCTTTTGCGGACCCGAGACATATCGGACATTATTAAAAGTACATAAACACCACGAGGTAAAGGCCGAGTTATGGTCCCCAAGCCTTGGGCTTGGCTCGTGAATTAAAAGAGGTTACCGACGACGAAACGAGCAAAGAAAAGCGGAGTCGAAGATAAAGAGAGTCACATCGGGGATGTTACTGTGTTTCGCGCTTATGTCTCTTTTCTTCTTCCTCGTAATTTTTGCTCAGAGTAAAGTAGACGTTTTCTTGATCGATCGAGTAGAAAACCTCGATTCGATTCCATATCGAGGTTTCGCTTCGTTGTCCCAAAAGCCTACACGAGCTCGTAGTGCCGCAAGAGAAAAAAAGAAAAGAGAGAAAGAAAAAAAATGGGCGACGGTATTAATCTCGTTGTTCTTCTGCTCTCTCTCTCTCTCTCTCTCTCTCTCTCTCTCTCTCTCTCTCTCTCGTCCGAGTCGGCGAGTCGAGGCTCGTGTCGAGGAGGGAGCAGCAGCCTCTCCTCGAGGACGGCCGGGACGGCCAGGGAGGTCGACCGCGCGTATGAAAATCCAGCAAGAGGAAGAAGAGACCGGACCGCAGCGTTGTCTCGCACTTGTCCCCCTTGTCTTCTCGTTCGTGTCGCCCGTCCACCCACGATCTCGGGAATATGGATGCGAGCATTTAGCCGGGAGGACACGCTCCTCTCCCGAGCGAGTAGGTACGTCGCTTTTACATGCGTGTCCACGATAACGCGACACGCCAACGACACGCTTACCTCCTAAGTACGAGGCTACGGGGAACGATTCGAGCCGAGCACCACCCACGTCGTAGATCGTAACTCCATCTATATGGATGTGTCTGTCTCTCTGTGTCTATGTGTGTGCGTGTGCGTGTGCGTGTGCGTGTGCGTGTGCGCGTCTGTATATAGGTATACGTATGTGCTCGCGCACTTATGTCTATAAGGAATAATAATGGTCGGTCATTCTTTTATTCGGACGCACTCGCTTAGGCTCGCGAGTCGCGTGTCTTTGTCGTGCTGCGCTCATGCCAGTTCAGGTGGCAGGGATGGGTCGCGTGTCGCGATCGGCCGTTAACGCGTCATTAACGATTTATTGCTACTCCGTGAGGATAGTTAAACGAGTTTTTCCCGTTTTTTTTTTTTTCTTTTTTTTTTCTTTTTCTTTTTACCTTTTTCCTTTTTCCTTTTTTCCTTTTTCTCCTTCGTCAAAGCGCTTAATAGTTCATTCATCGACGATACGTCGTACGTATTACGAAGTTTATGCGTAATAAAGCATCGCTACGGTATCCTCGCGAAAACTTAAAGGCAGGAGCGTCGAACTTTTCCCGTAGGAAAAGAAAGAGAAAAGGAGAAAAAAGAAAGGTGAAAAGGTAATAGCCGTGTGGTGTTGGCCCCGAACGATGGAAGAGCATTAAATTATCGTTATTGATTCGTAATTATCGGGAAATAACTCAATAAAGGCCCTGTGGATTACGGTGCGGCCCATCAATAAAATATCAATTTCGATAATAGCCGTCTCGCTTGGTCGAGCATCGCTGCACGAACGAGAGGAAGGGAGACAGGGATAGAGAGAGAGAGAGAGAGAGAGAGAGAGAGAGAGAGAGAGGATAAAGAGAAGGGAACGGAGAAAGGGCCAGAGCCAAAGGGCGATTTTGACGCCTCTCTTTCGCGGCGGCCTTGCCGCGTAATTACGAATCTCGCGGAACGCGGCGGTGGGTCCGAAGAGGGCCTAAAGCTCTCTTACTCTCCCCTTTCCTCCGTTCCCTCGAGCTCTCCTCGAACCTTTTCTACGCTCGCCCTGTGGATTTTACGTAAGTCTCGTGGTAGCGATATCGGTGACTTGACGAATCTGACTGTTCGATGAGGGGGATAAAAAATTGCTTGTACTCCTTCCTTCCTTCCTTCCTTCCTTCCTTCCTTCCTAGGTCTTCTACTCGAACGCTCTCCAAGATCGTCCTCTTTTGTTGGGCAAACGTCCGACGACCACCGACAATGCTCCCGCGATCGAGCGATTCGAATCGAGTCGTACTTCTCTCGTCGATTAGCTTTCGATCGAAGACGATTTCGTTGCTAACGAAGCGGAATGAAAGAGCTTATAGTCCGAACGGAAATCCCTTCTCTCGAGAGATCGACTCGATTGCGTCACGTTAATTAATCGATTTCATTTTCTCCTTGCCATCGCCCCGTCCCCCTCGCGCTCCTTAACGCGACGTAACGACGAAGGTTGCGAAACGTTTCCTTTTTCATTCTTTTTTTTTTTTTTTCTTTTCTCTTCCTTTCCCTTTTTTTCCTTTTTTTTCTTTTCTTTTTCTCTTTTCGCAGACCATCGCGATCGGAAAAGAAAAAGTTTAACAAATTCCGTACGAATCGTGCGGTGGTGCGTTCACCGTGAAAGCAACCATTAAATTTTTCATTCCTCGTTCCTTTCCGCTCGAATGGTAGCGAAGTATCTCGGAAAGAACGCAGCCAGAATTCCCAGGCACCAAGGGCGTCAGTCTGTGTACATTAATTACGAGCGTAATCTCTTGGTCCGAGGCATAAAGAGAGAAAGCGAAGGAAGCAACGGCAACGGCAACGGCGATATGGGTGTTCTTACCCGGCCGATGGCTTCCTGGTGAGAGTTGCTACTCATGCCGCGTAATGCAGCCGAGCCACGTAATTTTTCCTTGCCCTTGTCGTCGCCCTCCTTC
>OU426861.1:8876277-8878777 GCA_911387685.1 Dolichovespula media | reverse complement strand
TTCGTCGATATCTTTATTCGTATAAATTAGGATTAATAATAATTAATACATCTATTATGCACAATATTGAAATCATCATTTTCTCGATCGAAAGGATAGAAGAAGAAGAAGAAGAAGAAGAAGAAGGAGAAAAGAATCGGCCAAAGTATTCGACACTGTGGTAATGATTTTCTTAAGTTTAGAATCAAGAGAAGAGGATTCGCAAAGAAATAACTTATCGGCCGGTTTGGATTACGAGCCTAAGGATTATTTACAATGGTAGCTTCGCGCATATTTTATAATAATTATTTATATAAACCTATAGGATCGTACTCCGTCTATGTACAGACACGCACGCACGCACGCACGCACGCACGCACGCACGCACACATACATACATACAGGCACACGCACGGATAGACGCGTTCGGCGATGAAAAATAGAAAAAGATAGGAAGGATATAATAATGGTCGTTGAAAATAAATAAAAACGTCGGATCGATCGTTATTGTTTTCTCCTCGTAAAAGCTCGCGCAGGCGTTACGGAATAACTTCGTCGTTCTTATCGTCTAAAATCTCTAATCCTGTGTATATACAAACGAAACGCAACCGCGATCGTCGACATTTGTGTTAATGTCTTCGATAAGGATGGATCGCTCCGTGAACGATCCCGGGCATTCGGAGTCAGTCTTTAATAGATCGCAATAAATATATAGTTAAGTGTTTAGATCGAGTCGCGTAATACTGAGGAGGAGGCGGAGGAGAACGGTGGAGGAGGAGGAGGAGGAGAAGGAGGAGGAGGAGGAGCCTCGACGTTCGAGCTTCTCGAGAGGCTCGAAACGTCCTTCGCCAGGAAGGAATCGATCCTTCGGATGGGAAGGTGAGTAAGCTTCGAGAGATAATCTCTTTCTCGCGAGAACATCGGCGTTCATCCGGAAGGCGATAATTTCGCGGTACGGAGAACTCTCTCTCTTTCCCTCTCTCTCTCTCTCTCTCTCACACACACACACACACACTCTCTCCCTCCCTCCCTCTCTCTCTCTTTACAAACACGTGTGTATCGTCTTCTTCCTCCAGCAATGTTGGCACTTGACTTCGCAACACCAGTGGAAGATACACGCGCACCTCTCCATCACCGTCACTTCCTGAGTCTTGTAACCTCTACCGCAACACATGAGATCGCAACCGTCGACACCGATGCTCGTGTCGTTGCATTGTCTGCCATGCGTACCGAGTATTCCGAGTTTCGGATTCTTCTCGCAGAACGGCGGGGAAGGATCCAAGTACACGAGATCCTCGGGCTCAGGTGGCTTGTGTTCGGGATTGTACGGTTTAAGCTGGAAATTGTAACGATGACGACGTCCCAGACCGTCCCGATGTCCGTGAACCGAATTGCTCGCGGAGTTGCTCACTATGGCGTTGCTGTTGCCCCGTACCCGATCCGAATTGCTGACCATCACTCTTGAGGCTCCGTCGAAGCGATCCTTCAAATTGTCTCCGACCACGCGAAAGTTTGGAAGTCTCATCCAGCAGGTCTTTACCGCGCATGAACCAGACATGCCGTGGCACTTGCACTCTTGTCGCATCTCCGAGAATACGTGCTGCAACAGAACGAATCGTCGAGCCATCTCTATCTCTCTCTCTCTCTCTCTCTCTCTCTCTCTCTCGCAGAGCGAGAGAGAGACATAGATAGAGGCTACTATCGCGATGCGTTTCTCCGAAGCGCGGCATTCCAAAGCGGTCGACGAAAAGGATATCGCGACATTCGAATAAAAGAAATGAAAGAAGTTGCGTGCGACCGAGAAGCGAGTCGGCACCGAAAGACTCGAAAACCCAAATGGACATTATAAGAGTTTCGATAAGGCACGCTCGGTAAATTTTGCACTGTTACGATAGGAATAAAGTCCCCGGGGAATGTAGATAAATTCCACTTTCGCTAATTCACAGAAGCTTCCATTGACATAAAGTTAAGTCTTTATAGATTATCTCGTAGGAATTAGAAAGTCCAAGAGTCCGGATTTGATTATACGTAGAAATAAAAGAGAGAGAGAGAGAGAGAGAGAGAGACTTACCGCTCGGCCGGCCTCGTTGTTGTGGAGATTCATTTTCTCCCGGAGATTTCGGCCGCGTTCTCCGGTATCGACGAACTCGCGGGAAAATTTAATGCCGTATCCGATGTTGTCCGAACATCCACCCCATTCCCAGTCTCGAACGGCGGAGGGTGCGCGCGATTGGTGGGTGTAGTCGCAGGAACACGACTGGATGCTGCCCTCGCTGCACGCTCTCGCGATGCTGTGAGTCACAGCGGCGCTCATGATGGCGTAGATGAAGGCGGTCTCTCGGCATCCTGCGAAACGAACAAAATCGAGCGTGTACCTTCAACGATCATCGCTTTTCCGATACTTTTCCGTCTCGTATCGGGGAGAGAGAGAGAGAGAGAGAGAGAGAGAGAGAAAGGAGAAGCAGGACAAAACTTTAGCCGGGGCTTTTAGTCGCGTGGGAGTCGCGAGCGCTGACGTCGG
>OU426861.1:8863777-8871277 GCA_911387685.1 Dolichovespula media | reverse complement strand
GAGGGTAAAGAGAAGGATTAGGTCGAAAGACGAAACTGGTTCAACAGTTTCGGTGAACGTTCGTGTGCGTACAGCTATGGGCATGTAAGGTACCTACTCTTGTGTATAAGTACATAGTTATATAAAGGAGCCTGCGAAAAGAATTCGCGTCTCGATCGATGAAGAAGCATCTCGTAGAAAAACGATCGAAGGAGAAGGTCCGCGTGTTCCTCCGTGGGAAAAGGAAGACGAACGAGAGAGCGCTCTCTCTCTCTCTCTCTCTCTCTCTCTCTCTCTCTTTATCTCTCTTTCTCGGTTTAAGGTTGCACGCGGGTACGAGCAAGACGAGAGGCAGATCGTGCCTTGGATATATCGTCTTGTAAACGGTTAGGCGCGTGTCCGGACGCAACCCCATCAATTCGAAATAGCTCGCGCGTACAGGGATCCCGTCAGTCGTCGCACGGTATAATAAACAGCTAATCACCGTCGTCCGATCTCCTAGCGACGTATCTCCTGTCAACGGCGTTTCGGCTCGGCCCGACCCTCTCTCTCTCTCTCTCTCTCTCTCTCTCTCTCTCTCTCTCTCTCTTTAGACCCACACTCGAGAGGAAAAGCAAAGCGCGAGGATGAACCGCGGAGAGAGGAGCTCATCTTGCGAGCCGACATTTACCCAAGGTAAATAAATCAAGAGCGCGAGCAAGCAACGACTCTGACAAAGACAACGTACGTTTTTTCGATTCGTTCGTTCCAAAAATCATCGCTCGAGTTAAAGTCGACCGACTTTTCTCTCTCTCTCTCTCTCTCTCTCTCTCTCTGTCTCTCTATCCGTTTATCCGTCTTTCTTTCTCAACAGGTACGGAGTACGCTACCTGTTACACATCGAAACCTGCTTCTCGATGCTCCTAAGTGGCTATCTAAGTGGCTCGAACGATAAATCGAGTTCGCTTAACGCTACAGGTTCGCGGCGTAGAAAGATAAATCGAGACTGGGAAATTTATATCGAATAAAGATTCGTTAAAGCCGACTAGACGCGCGATCGCGTTAAATAGGATTAACTGGAATAACTCGTTTTAATAAGATCGATAACTATAAACGAAATCTTGATAGTTATTTACGTCAGCTCGTTAGCGACGGATCTTAATTTCGCGCGACCACCAACGATGTCTACGTACGTTCGAGTTCGTCACTGACCTGCATTAAAACGAACGAGAAATTCGAGTTTAGTTTATTCGGTTGGACGCGAGTAACGCGAGGGGCCCCAACTCGTATTTACCGTTAACGTGCCTAAATCTTAACTAAAAACGAAACTTGTAATGATAGAAGATAGACGAGAGACGGAGAATAATTAATCGTCCTTATAGCGGAGCGAAAGAAAATGACTCACCACCACATAGAACCCCTTCCGCGATTCTTGTTTCTCGTAATTTCGGCGAGCGCCGCGTTGGTCGCGAAGCCGAGGGCACCGAGAAGAAGCCAGAGTCTCATGGTTGGCCAACGATCTCGATTTGCCGTAATATCGGCTATCGTGGCTCCTGGAGTAGTTCGAAGAGTGCTAGAGATATCCGTAATAGCTTGATAGGACACCGCGCACCAAACTCGTCGTTCACCGTCCGTCCAACATCACACCGTCCTTGGTAAGAATGCGCACACGAGCGAACGCTCGTCAGCTCGAGCGCATTCTCTCTCTTTTCTTCTTTCTCTCCTTCTCTTTTTTCGTCGTTGTCGTCTTCGTCGTCGTCGTCTTCGTCGTCGTCGTCGTCTTCGTTCGTCGTCGTCGTCGTCGTCGTCGTCGTCGTCGTCGTCGTCGTCGTGGTCGTCGTCGTCGTCGTTGTCGTCGTCGTCGTCGTCGTCGTCGTCGTCGTCGTCGTCGTCGTCGTCGTCGTCGTCGTTGTCGTCGTCGTTGTCTTGGTCGTCTTCGTCGTCGTCGTCGTCGTAATCCTGGTCGAGAAGAGAGAGGCAAGACTCGTAATGCGCTCGGTAGAGTCCAGCGTGACCGACTGCGGAAGGGTCCGAGGATCGGTCGGCTCGGGGCAGGGAAACTCACCCTCCGGGCCCTACCTTCGAGGGGTGGGTGTCGTCGCGCGGTACGCCGATGCTTCGGAAGAGTCGAGTCGATGGTGGGGGAGGCGAGAATTCTACCTGGCACCCTCTATTCTCTATCTCGCACCTCGTCGTCCTCGCGACCTTGCGCTCTCCCTCTCCCTCTCTCTCTCTCTCTCTCTCTCTCTTTCTCTCTCTCTCTCTCCCGTTCGGAAGCGAAAGGGTGGCGCGAGAACGCGTTGGATTTCTCGCGCCTCGAATCGCGCCTCTACTATCCGACGCCCTTTATCTTCTCGCGCGCGGATTATTCGAGAGATACTATGAAGAATCGCTGCAAGACCAATTCCCTTCGACGGACAAGTATAGGCCTCGGCTAGCCGACTGCACGCGCTCCTCCGTGGAGGAGCCGATCTCTCCTCCTCCTTCTCACCTCCCACCTCCGTAGCTTCCTCTTCGTCCTCGCGAAGACAGAGAGAAAAAGATAGAGATAGAGAAGGAGAGAGAAAGAAAGAGAGAGAGAGAGAGAAACTTCTCCCCTTCCATCGAATCGGTGAGGCCCTCGAGACCCCCCCCAGACCGATCGAATCTCGGCGGCCCGCCTCTCTCGCTCTCTTTCTCTCGCTACCGTTCTCCTCCCTCTCGAGCAGGAGCAGCCTTCGCGCCCCCTCTATTCCTTCGAGCAACATATCTAGTTTGAGAAAAGCAAAGGTACGAGTTAAAGAACGTAGCGAGGTACGATCTCGTCCTTCTCGCACCTGGAATAATTTTCCAACGTTTTTTCTCATTCGTTGTCTTAATCATGACACGGAGCGTGTCCCCTTTCGTCGGGACACCTTCCTCGAACTTTCGTTTTAGCGATAGAACGCTCCGTGGACGCTTCTCGAACGACGTAGTCGCGACGAGAAGAAGGAGCTCCTTGGATCGGTGAGCAAACGCGCGAGCACGTGGTCGTCGGGGGAAGCGCCGGTGGTAGGCGGGTCGGTCCCCGCCACTAGGCCACGCCCCTCTCCTTTTACCCCCACCCCTCTGGCAAAGCAAGCAAGGAACTCGTGCCCACACCGTCGGCTCTTTCCCACTTTTATTTCTTTGCTGGCGCTCAACCGCCGCTGGTGCACGCGTGCCTCTCTCTCTCTCTCTCTCTCTCGCACTCTCTCTCGTACTTTTTTTTTGTATATTTTTTTTTTTTGTTTATTCTTCTTTTTCATACAGCGGCACCTCTCCGATAGATATTAAGCAGTATTTGTCGGGACAAGGAGGTAAACAAAGGCGAGGGAGAAATTTTGGCAGGAGGAGGAGGACATATTCGTACGATGGGTAGGTGGTAAGAGGTGCATGCTCGCGCAGAGAGAGAGAGAGAGAGAGAGATCCTTTCGCGTGTTTCTCTGGCGCGAGCTCGCAACTAATTTCGCGCAATGACTCCAATTACGTTTTTACAACGGCGCATCTCTACTCGTTTAAACTCCAATGTCCCCAGGATCCTCGGAGAGGCGAACAGTTTATCGTCGTCGGCAAGCAAAATCCAAGGCAATTACATTTGGAATGCCACGTCCACGAAGGTGCGCTCCGCGCGTTCGTATCTGCCGTCGAGAGGACGATACAAGAAAACGTCTTTTGCTTCTTCCTCGGACGACGGACCGACCGTCCACCGAGTTCCCTTTTTTTCCGCCTCTCCTCCACCCCCCCCCAACCTTCCCACAACTATTCGTCTCTCTTCTCTCTGTCGCAAAATCCCATCGCATACCGTACAATCTCAGTCGAAACGAGAGAAACCTATACGACGTCTAAGGGGTTATTCGGGATTTATTCGCTACGCCATAAATCTCATAGATCGCGTCGAGCCGATCAAAGCGAACGCTCATCGTCAGGGAGAATAAAGAAAGGTATATTTACCGCCTATTTTCCGCGTACATTAGAGCTTTCTGGAATATTCGCTTCTTATGCGTATCGCAAAAAGGAGGCGATGGCGGCGGCGGCGGCGGCGGCTCGATATGAGAAAAATAAATACGACGATCTTTCGCTCGTGTCGTCGACGGAACAAGAGATTGAGAAAGATTCGAGCGAGCAGAGGTTGGTCGATGGATCGATCGTTCCACGTAAAAGATATAGACCTATGTAACCGAGTACTCGTGACTCGTGTGTGCACCTTAACGTCTCGCGATAATCGAATAGTCGCGTACGCCGTATGTAAGCCGGCTGTTACATCGTAGGAAGAACGATCGCCGAGGGCGAGGACGCGTCTATAGCCGCTATACGAACGACTTACGTACCCGAGGGCCGCTCTCGGCTCGATGCTCTTATGATAATTACCTAGTTAATTGCGACGGCTCGCGCGAGCGAACGAGCGAGCGAGCGAGCGCGTTCTCGCAGGTGCGTGTAGCCGCGAGGCATTAGTTTGCGCTAATACTCGCCCAATCGGATAATACTTTCGCTTTTCCACGTGTAGATTTGATTTCGTACGATCGACAGAGGAGACATATAGGTTCCACCTATTTAAACGGATGCGTAAGAGGCGTTTGCTGCCTCTCCGGTTGTTAAAAATAAAGTCGGCACGTTTCGGTGCATCTGGCTTTTAACGTCGATGGCCTCGCAGATGACCGACCAGTAAATCATCCAGATATTCCACCGTTTACATCTGGATCGTATGGGTAAAAGAGAAGAAGAAGTGGTCTTGGCAATTTGCTATCTAGTTTGGGTCGTATTTTCGAAAATAGTTTTATCGCGGTTCGAAGCGAACGCATGGGAAAGCAAAGAAAAAAAAAAGAAGAAGAAGAGAAAAATTGAAAGAAAGAAAGAAAGAAAGAAAGAAAGAAAGAGAAAGAAGACGCGGAGAAACGGGTTGCAGGGTGCAAGGTGGTCGTGCGTGATAACGTCGTTGGCGGTGAGTCGGGGGACAGCGGTAGTAGGAATAGTATTAACAGAGGCCACCGTAGGAGCGCGTGACTATTTATTTGGTGCGGCCGAGCGCCACGCATAGGACGACAAAATATAGGTACGGGGTGGTCCGGTCGAGTTTGCGGTGGCCCGCAGGCCGCAACTTCATTTACACCTATTCACAGCCCCCTCGGTTCCTGAGCGCGGCTTTTAGATTTACGAGCTACCTCGCCTCGCCTCCTCCAGCCATTTCTCCCTCTCTTCCTTTCTAGGACGCCTCCGCGAAGAAGCGCGGACATTAGAACGCTTCCACGGACACGAATCTCCTTTCTAATTGGCTATTCAGGAGAACAGAGGAGAGAGAGAGAGGATGAGGAAGAGGCACCGAGCAGGTGCGTTCGTTCTCGAGTACCTTCGAGTTGAGCGGGTAATAGCGGGAGAGGATTCCCGTAGGATGGATCCTTACGGGATTAGTCTAATATAGTTTAACTCTCGTCTTGCTCCTTAACCAAAGAAGGAACAAAGCGTGAAAGACGAATAAAGGGTTGGCCGTTATTAAAGAAGGGAAGGGCTTGAACGGGCGCGCGCTCGCGCGTCATCTTCGAATTCCGTTGCTTTCGACGAAGCGGAATCGTTTGGACGTCGCGCGATCTACGAGTCGTAGGAGAACACCTACGAAGGATTTTTCTGGCAAGGGGCGCGAACGAGTCGGACGACATCAAAGGATCCGCCGAGAGAGCCAATTATCGTTCCGTGAGAGATCGTGCTGGCGCCCAAAACGGTAGAGAACATAGAGATGCTTCTACGGTCCTCTTTCGTAGAGGTTAAGAGAGGATCCCCTTTTTCCTTCTTCGAACGACCGTCGTACGTTCGTCGATGTCTTTCATACCAAATTTCTTCTGGTTTCATCGGGGTTGCGTACTGACGCGAGGAAAAGCGCGATTCGACGGTATAAGGAGTTTTCGAGAGATAGGAAAAACGGAGAGAAGAGAATAAACGACGGATTATCGGTAGGGAAAGAAAGGAGCAGCGCACTTATACCTGGGCCAGGTCCCATAGGGTCTCTGCAAAGCGAATTATCCTCTCTGTTATGGGCAAACATTTATGTATTTATTGTCGTACAAACGGTAGGCACAATGCCGGCAGGAAGGCGATCAATGCGCATTACCACCGGCTCATCTCGAACGTACCTAGTATTACCCTTTAGAGAAGGAAGATGGGCCTTGCGAGAGGTTAAGGTAAGCGGTACTCGTCGCGAACCAACGTATTAATGAATTCGTTTCGAACTCAGGCTCAGTAGGCGGTTATAAATAATTTCGTCGAATAGCCGTCGTACGCGATATCGACGGAAACGATATCGTAATAATGATAATAAAAAGTAACTAATAAAAATTCGGGAGAGGGACGAGTCGTTCGTTTCTCGCGCGTTCGTCCCTTCTTCCAGCTGAGATCGCCGAAAGGATAATGGCGCAGCGCTGTACGAGGAATAACGCGCGTGCGAGAGGCTTGGGAAGAGAGAGAGAGAGAGAGAGAGAGAGAGAGAGAGAGAGAGAGAGAGAGAGAAGCGAGCCGGAGTCGGAGAGAGGAGCCTCGAGGAACATAATGTTTTCATTAGGTCGCGATCATTATCTGGCTCAACCGGGAACAAACGAGCGAATGCCACGGGGCGCATAGCGCGCACGTATTAAGACGAATGGCCAACGTCGCTCCGGTAATTAATTACGGCCTCCCCCAGTGTTACTAATATTAATTAATCCCATTCGTCCCGCGGGCTCTGCTCGAGTACGATATAGTCGAGCATAGGTATGGTGACTTTACGAAATAGGTCCTCTTTCTTTCGAAAAAAAATCGTGCCATCCTTCCTTCCTTCCTTCCTTCCTTCCTCCGCTTTGGGATTAAACGTCGAACTCGCGAACCACCTGTTCGAGGAAGATGACTCTCTTTCTCTGCCGTTGGCTCTCTCGCGCTCGAATCGTTCATTAATTATACGGACCGCCCACTCGGGTCCAACCTAATCGTAAATTCTATGCGCGAACTTTTCTCCTCCGTTCGTTCTCGCGACTCGTGGAGCGCGAGCCCGCTCGCCGACGGTCCTCGCCGAGATATGAGTAGGGAATAAAGGAGACGGACTCGCGAAACCGGTCGATAAATCTTTCTCGTGCGTCGACATCGATCGCCGCGGTCGTCTTACGTGCGTGGTGGTGGTGGTGGTGGTGGGTGGAAAGGACAAAAGGATCGGAAGGACCGGCTAAAAGGTCCGAAGAAAAGAAATAGAGACGCAACGAGGCGCATTCTCGGCGTGACGCGACGCGTTAATACGTGCTCAATCGATGGGCCGATCGATGGATCGGCCGATCTGCCAAGAAATGACGTATCGTCGAACGCCACTGGCCTACCGATTCTTTGCGAGAGAAAAAAAGGTCGCGTGGCCGAAGGGAAGGGGCGGCTCGAAAGGGAGGACAAAGAGCTAGAGAGAGAGAGAGAGAGAGAGAGAGAGAGAGAAGGCTCTCTCGCGCGCGTGCCCCGATATCTGCGCCGTGTTTCGCGTCGTGTCGCGTCGCGTCGCGTCGTATCGCGTCGCATCGAGACCAGATGCACCCAACCCCGCCC
>OU426861.1:8736277-8861277 GCA_911387685.1 Dolichovespula media | reverse complement strand
GACCGTTTTATCATCTACGACAGGATAGAGGATTGAAAATGGCGAACCGAGAGAACCCAAGAGCATCCGCTCTGGTTTGGCCACCCGCGAGAGGAGCAGTACCAGTTATAGACCGTGGAAAATCATAAATGCCTAACCTACGTGGAATTGAAAGAACAAATAGGTGTAACTCCGGTACCGATTATGCTCACCGGTCCGCCTCTCTCTCTCTCTCTCTCTCTCTCTCTCTCTCTCTCTCTCACACACACACTCATTCTCGCTCTGCGGTCTACGGCCTTTTCGACCACCCGCGAGAGAAAGGGAATAGCGTCTTACTCGTTTCCTCGATTCGTCCAACGTCCAGCGAAACGGCATAAATCTCTTCTCTTTTCGACAAAGAACTGCTACGATGAATACACCTGTCGATCGACTTACTCTCCGAGCGTGACTGTGTCGAAAACATTATAAATCGCCTTTGCTTTTCTTTCTCATTCTTTCTCTCTTCTCTCTCTCTCTCTCTCTCTCTCTCTCTCTCTCTCTCGACTTCCGATTCGCACGAGAATCGTACTTTTTCGAGCTTGTTTGTTCGGTAAAATCACCTCGTCTTACGAGAGGGGGAAAGGGAGGGGGCGGGCAGGCACGGTCGAAGGAGCGTCCAGCCGTCTAGCCATCCGCGGCGAATCGATTACGCGTCGTGCCAGGTAAAGCGCCAAACGCCATACCAAGTCGTTCTTTCTTCGAGAGGATAATTAGCCATCCTCCTCTCGGATGATTTTGGCCGCGAAGCCAACATTTCGTTCTTTCGCTTCCTCTTCCTCCGTCTCTCTCTCTCTCTCTCTCTCTCTCTCTCTCTGTCTCTCCCTATCTCTCTCCGTTGCTCGCGCACTCCGCAGGCGGTTTTCCACTTCTCGGAGAAGCGTAAAGAATCGTTAATGATCACGGGCAACGTCGTTTGCCGCGCAAACGATTCGAATGAGATTCGTTCGTTTCGAGTTCGCTCTCGAACATTCGCGCGAACGCTCTTGGATTCTCACGAACGAGAATCCGTAAGAACGTGTCGCATGGTACGTTCTGCCTTCACACACACACACACAAAGAGAGAGAGAGAGAGAGAGAGAAGACCGAAGACAACTTTATACGGACATTGAGAGCCCAGGTAAAACCTTCGTGGGAGAGTGGCAAAGGAGGGAGGGAGATAGGTAGGTTGGTAGGTCGGGGAGGGCGGGAGGCGGCGGGGTGTGTCTTTGGTTCGAAGAAAGGGGATAAGAAGAAAAAGAGATCCTAAACGGCGTGCATCCGGGTTTCGTGGCGAGTGTAGCCAGAGGGATAAGAAGAAGGTGTATACCTACTTACGTCTTCTTTCTACTCTTTCTACTCTCTCTCTCTCTCTCTCTCTCTCTCTCTCTCTTTCTTTCTCTCTTTCTTTCTCTCCTCCCCGGTCAGCTGGCTATGACAAATTCGTGAGAGAAAGAGAGAGAGAGAGAGAGACGGCTCTCGATGGAAAATCACCAAGGATAACCAATTCGGAATGTTTTCTTTCAGGAAACTTTTCTTATGCCGTTGACGATCGGTGGCGATCTTTTTGCTCGTTCCATTGACGATTTATGCCACCGAGCGGAGTGTGGTCCTGGTACACGATATGTGGTCCTAGAACACGATAATAAATTGACCCGGTGGATCGACGTTGATGAGGGACGATAAAGATCGACGCCTTCTCGCGATCGTCTACGCGAACGACCGGAGGGGATTGAAACGAATAGGCAACGACGGAGGAGAGCGGGAGCAGGGACTCCGGAGTCCCTACGGGAGGAGGACGCACGGCATTCCAGGTGCGCTGTAACCAATTTGTGAGCCGAGCGATAGTGACAAATACACGATATTGCCATAACGTATCGTCGGGGCATTGCTATCGGTTCGAATTAATAGTCAACGTCGCTGACTAATAGCCACATTAATTAACGATCCGCGGGTCCAGATTAGCCTAATCCGGCTTAATTTAGTGATCGTACCGTTGCGCGATCCTTCCTATCTGCCTACCTGTCTCCTACGTCCGAGAGATACAGAGAGAGAGAGAGAGAGAGTCGTTATTTCCACTTGGCCAATGTCGCCTGACCCTCTTTCCACTTCTTCCTCCATCGTACACCAACGTGACGCATACCTAAAAAGATAGACTTGGCATAAACTCGAAGAGCGTCGAGCCGAAGATGGTAGCGATCTTCTCGCCTTAATGCGACCCGACGTTCCTATCGACCTCGAGAGATGGAGAAATCGAGATGGAAACTCCGACCAAAAAAAAAAGAAAAAAGCTTCTGAATCCTTGGTGCAATTTTCGAAAGGCTTATTTTTGCTAAAGCAGAAGAATAAGAAGAAGAAAACGAAGAAGAAGAAGAAGAAGAGAAAGATGGTAGGTAGACCGTAGGCGTAGGGTATACCAAAATGGCGAGGAAGATGGATCGCGAGAGGACTCGAGGCAGAGACGAAGAGAGGGGAAGCGAGAGGAGGTCTCTCGATTGGTCTGTTTGCCAGCGCGAAGAGCGTCCGAGCGCGTTACAACTCAAACCTTTTAGCCGTTGTTTGTTCGCCGCTTTGTATTCTATTTGTACAAGCGCTTAAACAACTCCGGCTGGCATAAGCTCCGTTGAAGCCCACTCGAGCGCGTCGCGCGAACCCTCGAGCCGAGTCGAGGATACGGAAGGAAATTTCGAAAGAAGACCTCGTGGAGGGAGAGAGAGATAGATAGATAGAGAGAGAGAGAGAGGGGGGGGAGGGAGAGAGAGAACGGAATCCATCTGTGGCATTCTTCTCCGAGATCGAAGAAGAAGACGCTTTGGCTCGCGGGCCCCGTGGCAAAACGCGCGTCCGTCTTCCATTATCGTCTAATTGGATGAAGATGCAGTTCCCTTTGTCCTTCCTGGAGAAGCCGGACGTATCCGAGAAAGCATCCGCGCGTCGCGTTTAATTGTTTTGCCCCGAGATAATTGGGAGGCAGCGCTCTCGGTGATTGCCCGTTACGATGACTTAAGCTTTCGGTGCGTTTAAGTGCCCCATTGTTGCACGACATCCCGAGGACCGAGGTCCTCGCTAAGGGCGGAGGCGCCCTTTAAGTAAGACTTTAACCCTCTCAAGCTTTTCCTCCACCTCCTCCTCCTCCTCCTCCTCCTCTACGTCTTCCTACCGATACCTCCTCGATGGCATCGACTCGACTTTTCTCACGCACCTTCTCCTCCTCCTCCTCCTCCTCCTCCTCCTCCTCGATCTTCTTGTCGTCGCGCTGGTCGCCGTTAATAGAATATACGCGTCCGTCTTTGTGAATTCATCGTCGGCGAGCCCGGCCGAACTCGCGGCGAAGGAGGGGAGAAATAAAGGAGAGAGGAGGGAGTTGCGTTTGCGTGAGAATCTCCCGAGGCACATCGGCCGACCGGTCGGTCGGTCGGTCGGTCGGTCTGTCGGTCGGTCGGTCGGTCGTTCGGTCGTTCGATCGGTCGACCGGCCAACCAGCCGATCCGATCGGTTCGAAACCCAGGCGTAGCCATCGGACGAAGCCATCGAGACGAATTAAGCTCTCGAGCTGTTGTGACAGAATTTCATAATCACCCACCGTGATTCGGAACCGACAAACTGTGGGAGCGTGAGATCGATTCAGAGCGATTCGACGCACGCCGACTCCAACATTCGCCTCGCGCTATACATCTATAAGTAGCTACTCCATACAGATTTATCTACCGCTCATCTATCGCTCACGAGTCGCGGTATAAGAGGAAGAAAAAAATAAATAAGTTGTCCGATCATCGATCATCGATCATCGATCGCCATCTCTCCAAGCTTCCTTCTAATAACCGTAAGATTCCTCCTCGGTCATGCACCTTCTTTTTTTCCTTTACACGGAGAACGAATCTCGAGATCTATTTCGTTTGCGATTACGTCGAGAGGAAGTCGCGAGGAACCTAGTGGCGTTAGTTTTACGTACGTTCTCGGAGAGCGAGAGAGAGAGAGAGAGAGAGAGAGAGAGAGAGCGGGAGTTAGGAAAAGGAGAACGAGACGGAGAAGGAGAAGATTTATTATCCTCCGAGGGCTTACGTCTCTATCGTTTGGTCGAGCGCGCGGACGAACGGGATAGCAACGAAATAAACACGTCGTATACAAATGTAAATCGTGCTTTGGTTTTACGACGGCGCGGTACATCCTCGCGCGCCCATAATTTTTGACGTTACAACGTTCGCGATTAGCGTGCCTCCTACTAATGGTAGCTTTCGCCGTTAAAAAGGTTGATGACCACGGTAATAGTTTTTTATTGCCACGGCCGAGGGATGAAGAGGAGGAGGAGAGAGCGAGAGAGAGATTGGGGGGGGATGGGAGGGAGGGAAGGGGCCGTAGCTCTCGCCGCGAAATCTCTTCGATTTGCCTAAGCAAACGGAAGGGCTATAAACGCGTGCTTGGCCCTTTCGAGTCGACATTAGCGTCGGTATCGAGGAAAAGCCCCCATCGAAATGCCGACTTCGATACGCGCCGTCGTCGAAATATTTTTCTTTCCCTTCTCCTCTCTCTTTCGTCGGATTTTTACAACTTCATAATATCTTACCTCGTAAATCCTCGAGAGGAATCACGTAACGCGCGGCGTGACGTTTTTTGGCGCGACGCTCGCTCGCTCGCTCGCTCGTTCGCTCGGACACCGAGCGAAGAAGATTCTTCTTTTTGCTTCTTGTAAATATTTGCCAGCATCGTTGCCGGAAAAACCGCTTGCGGTTCTTCTCCTTGTCATTCGAGTCGCTCTTTTCGAGTTCGAACGAGCCAGGAGTGGACTGTAAATACGAGTAAGCGACGGCCACGGAAAGGAGTCCGGTTTTTCACGGAATTTCACGATAACTCGATAGTCGTAGATTCTATCGATAATGCCGCCATTGCGTTACGGCTAGTACGAAAATAATATCGTTGCCCCGTCTAACTTTTTACCGGGATGGATTTGTTGACGCTCGATAACAATGGAATTTGATTTGTACTATTTATTAGCAGGTTTAACGAGTTCGCTAGGAACTCACGGGCCTCGATGAACCCGAGATACGGGGAAGATATACGCGCTACGAGTACCTGCACCGTAGTAGTAAGCCGCGCGTATCGGTAAATACATACATACATACATAGATAGATAGATATTATTTGCTTGGAAAGAATGAAAAGAATGGAAAGAGTAGGTGCGCCCGGTTTGTTCCTGTTGGAAACTCAAACAGGGCCGAGCAGGGTGGAGCGTCCTTCGCCACCTCGCCTTTCTCACTTCGTTATCTTAATTCTTCGAGAGAAAGAAAGAGAGTCAAACAATGGAAACCTCGAAAAAAGATGAGAGACGACTTCTTATCTGATTTTCCATGATCCACTTCCGTGTTATTCTTTCGTCCTCGTTGACAGCTTTACTTACTTTCTTTCACGGGATCTCACAGTCCTAAACCAAAAGGATCATCTTGTTCGAGCTCCTCCTCCTCTTTTGCCTTCGAGGGGAACGCGAGAAATTCGTTAAATGTTTTTTTAAGATCTACCCACGGATTTAGAATCCACCAGAGGTATTGGAACGGACCTTAAAGGCTCGTGCTTTCCGTGTACCATCGGATAGAGATCTTTGTCGAGAGATAGCATAATTGACACCTAGCAGGTGACTTTGGTCGATCGTCTAAGAAAGAACCACCCCGGAAAGTAGCCTCTCAATTTGCTAATGCGTTTCGACGATATAGCTTTATACTCATCCGTTATTATCTCTCGTCTTTCCCCCTCCACCCTCTTAATTAAATCGATTATGCGTTGAATCGTTATTATTGTTATTAATTTTTTTCTCTCTTTTTTTTTTGTTTATTCTCTTTGTCTTTTTTTTTTTTTTTCTTCCTTTCACGACTCGTGACTCGACGAAGACGGTGCCGATATCTGACGACGGAAAGTTTACTTGCGACATATCGTACCGAAGATAAGAGAACCGATCGTCGGTAACGTAGGTATCTTTATAAGTAATCTGTATTACCGATCACAGATCGCGAAGATAACATTTTTATCATAAGCGGGTAATAAATAGGATATCAAAATTTATCGATCGTCCGACTTTCGTCTCACTTACGATCCCCATCTCGTTCTTCGCATTTAAACTCGATAATGTTTATCGCTCGTAGAAAACTTTATTTGCATTTTTATTACAAACAGAAACATTCTTCGACTCGTCGTACGAAGGAAATCGTAAAATTATCTTCCCCCGCGTTAACATACGCTTTACCTTTCTCTTCTTACTTTTTTGTTTTCTTTCCTTTTTTTTTTTATATATATATTTTTTTTAATTTTTTTTTTTCGCTCGTTACACTCGAAGAAAGACAACGGAGAAGAATAACACCGGGGAAGGAAAACATAAAACTGTTGGACGTGAAAGAATGTTATGACAAAGGAGATCTAGGAGTCTTTTGGGGATAGTTTTCGGAGGAAGGTTTGTCATTTTGCCAAATAACTGTCGGGCGATATAACGAAGGAGATGGAAAATGAAAAAGAAGAAGAAGAGGAAGAAGAAGAAGAAGAAGAAAAAAAAGATAAAGAAGAAGAAGACGGGGTCGAAGACTACTACATCCCTGAAACTTCATCGGCGACGATGTAAAGCGAGTTGCGTTGGGACGCGCGAGAGGTGGTGGTCGCCGATGATGATGGTCTCTCGTGCACGTGGATCAATAACGGCGCACGCTCTTCTCGAGATGCCTTCTGGTGACACCTCCTGGCTTCAGGGAGGAACTCGCGATAGCTCGCGCGGCGAACAGTCGTCTCGCGTCGCGGATACGCGTCGCACGCCACGCGAAGGACATCCCGAACCTGGAGAGAGAATCCTCCCAAAGATATACGCGCTCATCTGCGCTTTCTCTCTCTCTCTCTCTCTCTCTATTTATCTCTATCTCTCTTTTTTATCCCCTCTCTCTCTCTCTCTCTCTCTCTTCATTCGTCTCTCTTACTCTTCTCTCGGTCCATCCGTCAATCAATCCATTCGTCCGCCGTCTTTTTCTTCCCCTCTTAAATATAATCGTACCAAACTGGGATTTGGCCACGCGCTCACGCGCGCGCGAGCGAGAGAGAGAGAGAGAGAGAGAGAGAGAGAGAGAGAGAGAGATAGCTAGCTAGCTCACCTTTTTCATCCCACTTCTTTCTCTTCTACGACAACTCGCGAGGGCCACACTTTTCTTTTCGAGAGGATGCGCGTCCCCTATCGACGGTGGATGATCGACGCCTCAAAAACTCATCCGTCCAATGTTTTGAGATAATAGACGGACGATCGAGGAATTCGCGTTCTAATATCTAGCGTACGTAGTAGACGATAGGGTGTAGTAGAGCCATCGCGAATACATCGCTTAGAATACGCCCCGGGATAATACGTGAATTGGTCCGACCTCCGCGCCGCCACCCAACCACCCTCCCTCCCTCCCTACCAACCAACCAACCAACCAACCACCCACCCACCCCCACCACCGAGATCTCATTAATAAGTTCGGCAAATCGAATTAAAGGGAGTCGACGTATCGTTAGGCACTTTTCGACCGAACGTTAACTTTATCTCGTATCGAGCCGCCCTGCCACATTTATCTTCTCGAGAGAATATAGAAACTACGACGTTTCGTGCCTTCTTATTCCCAGGTGGATAAAATACAAGTTGTTTGTCCATGGGGGAGTTGGGATTGGTGGGGGAGTTGAGATTTGGTGGGGGAGGAAGAGGACGACGCTTTCGACCGTCCGAAGGGTGCGCGTCGCGTGTCACCGAACTCGATCGAGAATAGGCGCGAGAGTTCGCGTCTGTTTCTCTTCTCGCGTTCAGTCCGTAATCGATGCTTTCGATGAAATAAAAGCGAGGTAGAAAAAAAAAAAATAGAGGGGGCCGAGAGAAAAGTTCAAGGCAACGTTTCAGGGCTATCCTCCGTGGCTGACAAAGGGCGAGGTCTTTTCTCTTTTACATCTTTATGTATATATATATATATACATATATATACACATACATACATATATTATATGCATAGATGTTATATCATCGTTAGAATTAGAAAAAAAAACGCTTCCCTCTCGCAGCGCGATGTATTTGAAAGGACGCGCGATGCTTCGACCGCAATATCAACTTTTTGTTTGTTGATTTTAGGGAAGAAGAACGGTGTTGATGCATCGCGCAAATCCGAATCTTGAAATGAAAGTTTAATCGAGATCGTCGCGGCTTCTCGTTCCCACGGCAACGCGTAGCTCTCTGTCTCTTACTCTCTCTCTCTCTCTTTCTCTCTCTTCCTCGACGTACGGCACGATGCCGAGAGCTTGATAGAAAGCGACAGTATCTGGAAGAGGACCGTCGGGGACGCGGCTCTGCGTTCGTCGTTGTCAGTGGAAGCAGAGGGTAAGTCGAAAGTAAATATTTTTTTCGAATTTTGAGAGGTAGAATTTGTTCGATTATTTGAGAAAGCGAGATAACGGGGTAGTCTTTTTGATAAAATGCAAAATTTGCTGTTGCCTACGTCGCGTTCGTAAATGAAATGAACGGAGGATAAGGAATATTTCTTGTTTGTTTTTTTTTTTTCTTTTTTTTTTTTTTTTACAAAGTTACATTATCTCTCGAGGCCTAACGCGATAATATAGAATATAGTTGTTTCCGTCGCTTTGTTAGATATCTAATGACTAATGTTGATATGCCGATGATAGGAGATTGTCTCGGAGATGATACCAAGATAGGGTGGAAGAACGACCTTGGTGGCTAACGCGAGACGGCCAGACAGCGCGTCCGTTTTTCGATGGCCGAAGAATCAATTACATACATACGTTTGTATGTACACGAGTCTATGAGTAGGATCGTGAGTCCCGTGTATTTTATGTGTTCGATAACATTAACGCGTACGTATAGCTATATGTACACACGAAGAAAGCTTGACGACGATCAAAACATCGGAAATCACGGATACGATCGTAATCGACGATTTCTCAGCGTCGCAACAACTTCTTTTTCCTTATGAGCTAATCGAAAATAAGGGATCGGGTGATAAGAGAATATAGATAGATGGCATTAAATAAATCACACGTAACCTTTATCGCTAAACTAAAGTAAACGAAGAACGGAGCGCGAGCGGCGTAATAAATAATCGCGTAACTTTGCATACAATTATTTTATTTCTTATTTTATCTTATCCGTTCCAGCCTCTCTTTGAGAGAGAGAGAGAGAGAGAGAGAGAGAGAGAGAGAGAGAGATGATAAATCGATCCGACGACGTCGTAATATCGACCTCGAGTCAAAGTATTTATCTTTATCTTATTGGATAACGGCAATTACAAAGGGCGATTCGTTTATGCAGTTTCTATTATCTCACAGGCCATCCTATTTTTCAATTGTCCGTGATAGAAAGTCTTTCTCATTGGTCCTACCGATATCTTAGTCGACGTTAAGTCGTCGCTGCCAATGCATCGCCGTTGCCTATACGGTTGATAAACGAAGACAGAGAGAAGATAGGAAAGACGAGACGAAGCGCGCGTTCGGTCAGACGCAAGAGCGATGCGTTGGTAAACAGTCGTTCGACGTGCATTCACCGTGTTCCGTTCGAGACGCGTGCAGTGCGTGCGTGTGAAAAGTGTATGAATCGCTCGCAAATTGTCCGAGAGAAAATCTTTCGCCTACGCGAAGTAGACGCACGAGTGCTTCTATCTCCCTCTCTCTCTGTCTGTCTGTCTGTCTGTCTGTCTGTCTGTCTGTCCGTCTGTCTGTCTGTCTTTCGTTATCTCATAATAGATTCTCGAAAGGACGAGGAGCAAAGTTTGATTGCATCGATTGGATCGAGTACATTCGGACCTTTTTTTCCCCCACAGCGTACTCGAAGAATGGATAACGCAAACTCGTTTTACAAGTAGGACAGATCTTTTTGTTTCTTTTTTCCTTTTTATTTGTAATATTTATGAAAAATTGTCGTCAATCGATAAGTATCAATCTTTAAGAAACGAATTCTCACGTACGTCGAGACTCGGATAAAAGGGAGTGTATAGGAATGATGGAAGAATTATATCTATAGTCGTCCGTTTACGCGTTAATATCATTTTTTCGGACGTTCTCGCATCGGTGTCGGGAAAGTTATCGGATTGAAATTCTGACGGAGGTTAAATCCGAGCGGGAGAAACATCGCGAGATCATCATTCATTTCATTCGATGGCATTAAAATTATCGATACGTCGATGGTGGAAGCAGATTGATTCGTTAAATGTAAGTTGATAAACGTGCTAACCATGAAATATCGAAACGAATTTACTTTTACCTTGATTTATCGATCGTCGCCTACATTCGACGAATCGTTTATTTAATTATTCGATAATTCCAATAGAGAACAATGAAGAAAACGAGTTTACCCGATGGCCCGCGTTTTATTTCAATACCGCAAATATTTGTACAATTAGATGGGACGAACATTAGCGATCTAATCGTCCAACCTTACCCGTTTGTAGTCTATTCGCTGAATACTTGGAATTGAAATAATAATAATAATAATAATAATAATAATAATAACGATTACGAGGAATAATCGAGCGTTAGAGTGCGATCGAAGGTGTGTCAAGTAGAAGATTCGACGCGAACGTTGTGGCACTTTGTGGCTCTCATTGTGACTACTCTTTCGTTATTAATCGCGCGTATAATAGCACCGGTGCGGTTTATCTTCGATCAGTCCAATCTTCTTCTTGATGCGCTACGTAACATTGTGCTTTGAACGAGTAAACAGTAGATTTGAAATAAGTCAAGAGACATCGGCTCGATCCAGGGAGCCGTCGTTTGAATCATTCGCGATGATTCATAGACTAGGGAGAGAATTTTCCTATTGATATTCTTAATTATCGTATTGTTTCAAAAACCTAAATGGATTTTAAACGAGATCGAGAAAAAACGACATAATAATAACGTTATTACGATAATCTTCCCTTCGCCACGAGTCGTCTTTATCTCAATAGTTTAGACGAAAAAAAAATTTTTCACATAATCGTACACGATAAAATTAATCCGACCTTATATGAACGTAAACTCGCGTTATCGCACAATAGCCACGTTAATGCGTACCATTTATCTATGTATGTATTAAGCCATGAAAGAGATAACGATCGAATCATCAAAACGCTAAACGCCATAATGGTAGAACGGAATTTGAACGATGCTTTCGCTTCTTCCGTTAAACTTAATTGACTAATTTGATTTCAAGGCTGACTAATATCAATTTACGCTTTCCGACGATTTCTTCGTATGAACTTTCGGCATTGTTGTCGTACCAATCCATACTTTTCCTTTCTTTCTCCGGCACTTTGATATATCCGCAAAATTCTTCCAGCTATACCACTTTGAACGGGAGCTAGTCAAATATTCTCTCTATTTTATTCCCGTGCACGTGGGAAGCTTTTACGTAATTACAACGATATTGCGAAAGCTTTTTCGTACTACGTGCAAAGCGCGCTACCCAAACGACGTTCAGAATCTTCGGACACTTACCGATTTTTATACGATGCGATTGCAGTGCCGATCAAATCGTGTCCATCTATCTCTATCTCCTTGCTTTGGTCCTGAATTTTCTTCGATAAAAACACGAGTGAAAGAGGTCGATGAAAAACTGTTTTAACCTTTGGACGAAATGAAAATCTTCCTCCAAGCGATACAACGTTCGAATAGATTCTCGGAACCGTCCACGGTTATTTCAAACGATCATACGTACGATTTATACGCGATTTGTGTACGATTTAGCAACGATTCGAGCTTAGCAATCGTTCGCTACGAGTATATACCCGGTGTCGTTTACGTAAGAGCTAGTTACGTGTCCCTTCACACCGTCGACAACGTTTATAAAGCTTACGATGCACACTTGTGGGTGTTTGCAATAGGAGATCCATTTGCGATTATGCGTACCCGAGTCATAAATCTGCATTTTATTGTGCAAAGAGAAGTACGTAGGAAAAACGTGTAGCCGGCCGTAGATATCGATCTCTGTATCCATTTCGGTCACGCGTTTTATGACTTTAGTGATTTTTTCGATCGCTTCCCTTTTATCTTTTCTTTCTTTCTTTTTTTCTGTTTTTTCTTTTTTTTTTTTGTCAATTTTGGCAAAAGCTTCATACGATGAAAAGAGTATAGTATAAATTTCGAAAGAATGGGATTCCTGCCGGTGGGTCTGTCCATGAGAGATATCGAACAACGAAGTATCACTTGCACGACAGTTGATAAATATATTCAGATTTTCCCATAAACGTCGACGTCGTTTCCCGTTTATTCGCCTTCTTATTCGAAATCGATGATGACCCATGAACGTTTCACGTTTCAACGATATATCGATAATATCTCTGGTTAAATTTTCCAGGTCGTTAAGCCCTCTCGATATGCTCGACCCGATATAATTTCTATTTCGAACATTTGCCAGCCGTCCGAGATGGAGAAACGAATTTGGAATGGAAAAAAAAAAAAAAGAAAAGAAGGGAGGGAATTAAATGACGCGCGTCGTCTAATCGCAGCTTAGAATATGATAATTGGATTTGTTTTTGAAATATTTACACGCCCCCTCGGGTCGCGTTAATTCCGCGATCGAGATGGGAGGATATTTTGGAAGTAACTGAATTGCTTTTTTTTCTTTTTTTTTATATATACGAACTCCGAGTAACATCCGCATCGTGAGAATGGAGTTATTCCAGAGACGTGTCGCAATACCGAAGTGTTGCTCGCTCGATTTAATTACAAACGTGCCGTTGTCGAGTTCCACGAGGAAAGGAAGATTTTTCACTGGACGACGTTAATATAATTACGAGTTGTCATTTCGATCGATAAGCTCCTTACAATATTATTCTTTCGATGTTACTCTTGGAAAATGTAATTCTAAATCGTATACGATGGTTTTCTCATTGATTGCGTCATTCGTATCGCCGTGTCGTATATTAAAGACACGATTATCATCCTTAACGAGTTTATTCACGCGGTCGATGCGTGGTTACAAGAACGACGGAGGAAAAAAAAAGAAAAAAAAGAAAAAAAAGAAAAAAAAGAAAAAAAAGAAAAAAGAAAAGAGAAAAATGTACGAGGCAAGGACTTTTTCATTCATCTACGCTATCGTCGCTCTCGTTAATATGACTCATCGTTCAGAGTAAACTCATCAATGTTCGCGATTCGAAAGGATGATGATGGTGGTGCGCTCGTGCCGATGCTCCTTCTCGAATGGGACTTCCATCGACGGACACGATCGTCGATGATCCGATCCGTCCTTACGGCGCGACGGTTTAAACCACTTTTCCCTTGTAACGACGCGACAAACGCCGTTACGACCTTCGACAATTAAATGATCATCGTTCGGTTACACGGCCCCTCCGTCCTCTCTCGATCCTCCTTTATTAGTAGACGCGTTATGGACGAGATAGGCATTCGCTATGCCAAGGCACGCTAGATAGGTAGACGTAGATAATCGTAGCGTGGTAATTATCCACTTGGCGGCTGCCGATCGTTGCTCACGGGTCAGCGCGATCTTGACGTTCCGTAAATTCGTCCTTGATTATTCGATCGATTCCGACCGAAAACGTTTCAACGATCAGTCGAAACACATTTCAGTAACAGCCGTTTAACAGATGTGAGCGTATCGATTTGCGCGCCGATTCTTTACGATCTCCTACATGTGCGACCTTTATAAGAACCGTATAAGAAGAGGTCTCTTTATCGCAGCGAGGATCAAACCTCATCGAGATCAAGAGAGTACAAAGACCGACAGATTCGAAACATCTCGACTTCGTGATCGGATTAAAAGATATCGATCCTTCGAACCTTGTAAGTACCACGTATCCTCTGTCTTGGGCTCTTTTATTTTTCATTATCCTTATCGCGATGCATCAAGTTCGTTATCTAAAAGATCGTATCTATAAACTTCTACGAGCGCTCTTTTATCGGGATAAAAAGTCGCGTACTCGAGATACGTCGAGATCCAGCGAGAAAATCGATCAATACGGTTTCCCCTATTTTATCCTAGTCGACAATATTATTCGACTACGAGTCGAATTTATACAAGTAAGACCTTTTTATTTGAAGACATTGTTACGTAACGTTCGTACTTGCATCCACAAGTTAATCAGAAAATCACCTGACAAGATCCGCTCATAAATCAATTTACTTCCGTTCCCTGTAACGCTATCGTCATTACCATCGTCGCTGTCACCATCGTCAACGTCGTCGTCGTCGTCGTCGTCGTCGTCGTCATCGTCATCATCGGTCAGCAACATCGTAATCATTGCTATTATCTACCGACGAACTAAGTACGTGTCTCTCGCGCTCTTTCACACACATCGAGTACGCCCTCGCAAATTCGCGCATTCTTTGTAGATAAATTCGAGGCACACCGTATATTTGAACGAGAGATCTTGTTAAGGGAAACGTCTGTGCGTACCATCTGTGGAAAATAAATATCGATTGACGCAACGATCGTGAAATCAACAAATTGCGTGCAAAAAATATCTGTCATTGTGTCGGAAACATGATATATTATTGTATGAATACACTCACATATATATATATATATATATATATATATATATCATTGTCGGAAACATTTTTCGTTCGTGTTATTAGGAACTTCTGAGAATTTAAAGCTCCTAATAGGCCGCACATTTTACGCTTTGATGAAAATAGCAAGCATAGTAACGTCGCACCATCGCGGAAGAATACTTTTCAACGCGCTTCGCTCTTCAACGTTTCGAGTTTCGTTCGGAAAGATACGAATTTTGATGCGATTTCAAAGCCCACGATTCGGGTAAATGCGAATGCTTGCGTAACTCATTTTAATTTCTTCGAAGCGATAAAACGATATCAACGCGATCCGTGTTTAATTAGTTCGTAATTTACGTCATGCGATCCTAAATAAATGTTTATTTTACAATCGAGGTAAGAATTACACGGGGCCTTTTAAAATAATAAATTAGAACGTTTATCGTAAACGAATCTTCATTTTGAATGTTGGTATACGTCGCGCGTCTTCGATTATCAACTTTTTCAAAACCGTCCTCGAACGCGTACGTTAATTATTATTAACTTAGTCGGTGTTTAGCATATTGGCTGTTCTCGTTTGTCCGACATTGTCCATTGTTCTTCCTTTGAGAACGACATCCTTGTTCCATTGAATCTCTCCGTTCTAACACGTAGCCTTGCGCTTATCGAGCCACCGAAAAAGAAAAGAAACAAATTTATCGGTTTTCTTCCATTTCCGTAGAAGTTTTCGCCCTTGATTTCGTTGTAGGAAATTTCACGCCGTCTACGAACGATCGAATTGGTCATCGTACGAGCCACCGAATTAGGTCTGGCATGAGAGACGAACCGCTTGGAAAAAGAACGTGAGTCGTCTCCTATTCTTTTTGTTTCTTTTTTTTTTTTTTTTTTTTTTATTATTATTATTCTAATATTATCCTTTTATAATATTCGATCTAGATCGTAAGAAACTATTATTGGATCGCTTTATGAAATACAATATTCGATAGTAATTTTTAGTCGCCACTTGTACGTTTCGCAGAGTCTCGTATTACCGTGGAACGTTCTAAATTCATCCGAGTACGGGCATCATTAATGGACGGAGTCGTGGAAAGAAGCTTCGCGTAGTGGGCGTTAAAATTTATATGTGTCATGCAATAAAACGAAGCGACAACGTTTACGTTTGGGGAAGAGCTTGAAACAATTATTACGTAGGATGAGAATTATAAATAGTAAATTAAATGCAGGTATTATAGCATTGCTAGCGTTAATTACTTTCTCTCTCTCTCTCTCTCTCTCTCTCTCTCTATCTATCTATCTATCTATCTATCTCTCGAATCTTATCAAAAACCTCGTCGTAATATCATAAAATAGATATTTGAGAAACTATTGGGTAGATGCATGAGATATGGTAATTTAATGAAACCGTTGTTATTCCCGCGTGCACGAGACTCATTAGGGATAAAGATCGGGACGATCGTAAAATACAAATAAAAGGATCGGTAGACGGTGAATCAAGAGGCAGACGTCGCGGCACGGACAAAGCGTTTTCTTGTGAGGAAATGAAATGATTAAGAACGGTGCGTTGACCGCGATTGCGTGTACAAAGACGTCTCCGCCTTTGAGGAGAAATCTTTCGCGATCCCCCCTCTCGGGAGCGATCAAGACGACGGAGGGTGGACGTCAGCGTCTCGATTATTTTCTTGTTTAGCTATGGGGGTGATGGGTGGGGGTGGGGAAAGGAAAATATTATATGATATTTTTCATTGCCAGACCGTGGATGCAGCCTGGAATAGGAGTAGGTGGTGGAGGAGGAGGAGGCGTTGGTAGAGGAGGAGGTGGCGGAGGTAGAGGAGGAGGAGGAGGAGGAGGAGGTGGCGCGGCCCACGTGGCCGGAACGGCCGACGATGAGGCTCCAAAAGATCCAGGCGCCCGTATCACCCACCAATCCTACACCGAAAAGGATTATGAAGGTAAGATCGACAAAATTCAAGGTCGCAGCCCTCACCCCGAATCCAAAGCGAATATAAATGGAAGAAGGAAGGACTCGGTAATCGCTAATAATACCTTTTCTACGCGCATAGGTCAGCCAAATACGAATCTGGCTTCGGTGTTTGCTCACACGACGGTGGTAGGTGCTTCAAAAATCGTTATTTCGATGTCTTTGTAATCATCGGGTGGACGCGGATGAACGGCGAACGATCGAAACGAGGTCGTTTCCGCTCGAACGATCTTGAACGACACAGGCAAATCATATACATAGATATCTCATATAGGTATACGTTACGCGAGTACGTGGTTGTCATGTTTCGTTTATTTATTCCACTTTTCCGACGAAATTATGCATTTCTATCTATGATCCAGGAATGTGTCAATTTCTATACGTAGAAGCGGGAAATATCCGATTGAAATTATCCGGCTGCAATACTAGATCGTGAAGCGTAGTTTCTTTCATTTGCTTCCAGGTCACCGAGCACACACGGTCTATGTGGGCGTACATTTACCCGGTGAAAGAAGACACCGTCGGCACCATAAACACCATCATTCTCAACGGCAATCGTATGGAGACACTAAAGAGGATATCGACAACGAAAGACCCAGTAAGTCGAGTCGCTATAGTGGTGTTTTCTCGTTTGTTTGTTTTTCTTTTTTTTTTTCTTTTCTTTCTTTTTTTTCCTTCAATTTGCGTCGTCGACGTTGTCGTTCGAACTATACGATTTCGAGTTTTAGAGAGCGGATAATTGAAAGAGCAGGGGGGCTTGTATCAGGGATAATGTTAAGGCGTTTTTAAGGTAAACAGAGAAGAAGGAGGTGGTGGAAAGAGAGCACATATAAACGGTATACGCGAGACGAGGTAGAGATGGATCGTTGCTCTCGTTGCATTGCACTTTGAAGCGGCGCGTGGCAAAGCGCCAACCACTTGTACGAGACTCGGACGGGTATTCACCCTCCTTCTGGCACACCGAGTATGCAGGACGCTGATCGATACACCTCTCTCTCTCTCTCTCTCTCTCTCTCTCTCTCTCCCTCCCTCTCTCTTCCCTTTTCTCTAAAAGGGCTTTTTCAACCCAATTCTCTCCGGAGGCTGCTCCGTAACGGCCTTCCACTTTCTTCCTTACTTTTTCTTTTCATCTTTTTTCTTTCCCACTTTTCGTTCTTCCTTTCTCTCTATTCTCCAATTCTTAACGAACGAGAACGTGTACCGGAGAAAAGCGCGAGCAACGGAAAATCGAAAGGTGGAAATCGATACTAGGATGACGAATGAGGAAGGAAGATGTAAATAGGCGCAAGTTCCTTATAACACGTTTAAACGTTATCGGCCCCTTTCATGCGATTCTTTTCTATCGTGGAACGTCTTTGAAAAGTAACCTTGCAAAAGATTCGATCGTCGAGGATCGAACGAAATCGTGCATAAGAGAGGCCTTAAGCTCGATCAATATGGGGGGGTAGGGGGCAGGGGGAGGGGGAGGACAAATGCCAAGTATCATAGAATCGAGCTTGGCCGAGAAAGGAGATAGGGTTGAATTTGATTTTTTTCAAGTGGTAGACCTGTGTTTTGTCTCGTGACATTGCAGGACAATTGGTGATGACGCGCAGGGCTCGTCTCGCGAGCATTTGCGACCCCGACGGCGAGATGATATGTAAGCCAGCCCCCTTTTAAGTCTCCCAAATTATCCGCATAGTTTCGTGCACGTATCAATGACGTCACGTATGTTCGTTCATCGGAAGAGCATTCCTTATCAATATTTGCCATCACTGAATTTCCTTCAAATATATATATATATATATACATATATATATATATATATATATTTTTTTTCGAATCGATAACGCATAAAAAGTTTATCGAAAGCATCGCGGCATGCGTTTACATAAAAATTTGGTAAAACGATTCATTCTTCCTTATCGCGACAACTGTTCCGATAAATTATGAATTCACGTTTGGAATTCAACGGGATCGTGCGAATCTTTAGTGAATGACAGAAATACGGGTTGAACCGTAAGAAAAATACTTGGTTCTATTGACTAACTTTGAATAGAAATATATTCTATTTGATAGATTCTCTTATCTCGTTAATCATAATCATCGTCGGTAACGTGGTCTAATTTATGAAATACGCGTTTGTTCGTATCTCCCTACGTCTACGCCGAGAACGTTGAGGACGGGACTACTTTTTTCTTTTTTCTTTTTTCTTTGCAAGAGAAGAAAATCAATAAAAAGCGGAAGAGTAGAAAGAGAAAATCTTTTGAAGCGCAAAGAAAAGAGAAAGCTCTTTCTCCGATGAACATATATACGAACGATCTCGCGCGCAAAAACAAAAAATAATATTCTCTCTTTTATTATTGTTGTTATCGTTATTATTATAGAGAACACATAACTATGCGATTACTCGATTATATCATATTGTATCGTAGCACGGTGGAAGCGAGAAGAGAGCTCGCTGCCGATAAAGTGAGATATTACAACGTAGCAGCTTTACGTTGTTTGTTCGTTTGAAAAAATATTTGTCCATGTTATGCATGTATCACTCGATCCAAATGTCGCAGGATTATTTGACGAATCTATCGAGTACCAACCTATTTTAAATATCAAATATTTATTTGCAATTCTAGGTCAAAGTTGAAACATTATCGTTCTAGTTTCTCGCATATCTTTTGCACCGCCTTTTAATCAATTTTCTTTTTCTGTCGTCTCTTTTTTTTTTTTTTCCCCAAATATTTGCCCATTTTTTTACGTACGTACGTACGTACGTTCTCGCGTCGAAATCCGTCCAATTATAAATCATAAAGCTTGCACGAAGGCGCAAATACTGTTACCGAGGCACGACATTTACCTAATTCAGACACTATTTTTCACCCTTCGATTTCTAATTCGATCGTACATTCGTCGTATATTATTTATATCCGTATGTTACCCTTCTTTTCCTTTCGTCCGAAATGAAACGAACCATTGAAAAACGTAATATCCGCTCTTTCAGTCACGCCGCCGGCGCAAAGAGTGCAATTTATTCTTGGCGAGGAAGTCGGGGACGATGCTCACGAATCGCATCCTCTCTTTTCCGAGATGGAGGAACTCGTCAAGGATGGAGATGAAATGGAGTGGAAGGAAACCGCGAGGCAATACATCGTTCTACCTATTCATTTATTTATTTCCATTTGTCGCACTCAGCGACCGTAGTTGTTATTCCACCGACAAAACCGATTTCAACGATTCTCTTTCGCAGATGGATCAAGTTCGAGGAAGACGTCGAGGAAGGTGGAAACAGATGGAGTAAACCGCACGTAGCAACGTTATCGTTACATTCGCTCTTCGAACTGAGAAGTTTGCTTTTGAATGGCACCGTGATGCTCGACATGGAAGCCAATAGTCTCGAGCAGATAGCCGATCTCGTTCTAGATAATATGATCAACAAAGGTGCACTGCCGATCGAGTCACGGGAAAAGGTGGGCAAACGTTGAAGACTTTTTCTCGTGGTATCCCTCATTATTTCCCCCGAACGAAATGCCTACGGATTGTGTCCGACGTAAAAACAAAAAAAAAAGAAAAAAAACTATTCCTTCAATACTTTCGATATTATTGTTCTCTATCAGGTAAGGGAAGCTCTTCTAGTGAGACATCGACATCAGCACGAGAGACGCAAGGACAACAACATGTCGAGATTACCGATCATAAGATCTTTGGCAGAGATTGGACGTAATCATTCGTCGTCAAAGAGTAAGTTCTTGATCTCACCTATATATCTTACGATCTGACAAATAAAATTTTATCTAAATAAGCGCAGGAAAATATATACGACTTAATTACATTACGATAAATCCGGGGATGCAATAGTCTTAGATAACATTTACGAAAGACGGCAAAGTTTTAACGAGGCTCGGTATATCGTACTTGGGGAGAAAAGGTAACGATATAAACGGCGTACGCGTAAGCGGCGTTGCATACTTTTAGGCGTTCAATAAGCTCTGAGGGAGAGAGAGAGAGAGAGAGAGAGAGAGAGAAAGGGAGAACTTTGAAGAACCATTATTTAACCATTAATTATTCCTTCCCTCTCTTTATTTTCATATAATTTATATACCTTTTGTTTATTTCTTTGCTTTCTTTCGTATTAAATAATTTTTCTTTAATCTTTTACATCGTTCATAGTTCATTTTTCTTCTTTTCTTTTTTTTTTTTCTTTCTTTCGTTGAGTCAAACTAATAATTTCGATTATTTTACATTTTTCTCTTCGTTGTAAGCCATGGTAATTCGATTTTAAACGGTACGACGAAGGAGCCGGTTTTTCGGTAAATAGTAAAATGAAATGGGATTCGCTAAAAGCGACGACACGGCATTTTCCAGAATACGGCTGTACATGTGGTATGCATGCCTTGTTGACGTCAGATTTGCAGGAGCGTCGCGACGTCGGGGACGCCTATGCGCCCGCCGCCGTCGGCCGCAGCAGCAGTTGCCCAAACTCTAATACGGCTCTACTTTCGAAAGAGGCGAAAGATCTGAAAGGGCCATACCTTCTGGTACCAGGTACAACGTAGGCCAGTCAGCTAAAGCCTATGGTTAACTCAACGAGGAATCTTATCGCTTGTTTATCGTAAAGCGCGACGCGCATTCACCCAGATCATTATAGTTTTTCATTCTAATCATCGACTAACGTTATCCGTCCCAAATTATTAATACTAACGCTAACGATACACCTGCAATATCAATTCTCCGTTCGTCTTAACACGAGAAAGCTAAAGTCGTTGACATTTGCGAGCGAAATTAGGGAACGATAATCGAAAGCAACGCTTCGAGTCGATCGAATCAATGATAATTACTGACCTTGCCGATTTCTTGTTTTTGCGCCAGCCGAAATTGGCATACCCCACGTGGTGGGATTTACCGCGTGGTTCGCCATGTGTCAGCTAAAAGGTTAGATAATAGAATTGATTTATTATTATCGATATAGATTTTATTATACGATTCTGCACAGGTCCGTCTTTCTCTCAACACTCTTTTTATCTGTTTCTTATTGTATCCCGTTTCATGTGGTTCGATCATAACGTATATAAATGTATGTACTTTTTTAACTATTACATTTATTTCTGAATGGTATTATCGATGTTTAGAATAATTCTTTATATATATATATATATATATATATATATATATATATATATATATATATATATATATATATATATACACACACACATATGCATCAGGCGTCAAGATTGAGTGTGTGACGTTTATCGTTTAAGAAATTATATATATATATATCTTTCCGTAATATTTTTACGTGAAACGTAAAAAGGATGGATCAAAGTTTCAAACCCAAGTCGGACATGCCCGATTCGTATCGTACTTATCTACTAAAAACTACGAGACGTTGCGAAACTTTTGATTGCGAGGCATGACGTTCCGGTTTTATTGTGTGACTTGCACGTGGCTCGATGTATCTAAGTAAGATGATCTTTCAGCCATTGCTAACCGATGATTCTTCTTAGTCGACTTTTTTGTTGCACTTATTGTCGGAAGAAAAACAACGATCCGGAAAATCCGGTACATTACGTTCGAGAGATCGCGTGAGAATTATTTCTATGCTTTTAAGGTTGCATAACTCGAGCGGACGTCGAGTTTGAAAAACTCCTTTGTCTACGTTACAAGTACGTCACTTTGACTTGACTCGACTCGACTTGACGACTCGCGAAACGATCATTAAGTTTTCGAATGAAATCGTAGAGGAGAAAATATGTCGAGCGCGCGATCGTCCGTCGCAATTCAACGTTCGTTTTTCCGCGTAATTAAGAGTAACGTCGTAGCCACGGTTGCACTCTCGTCTTCCTCTGTAAATAAACGAAGGATCCTGGTCTGTGTTTCATGCTCATTTGTAGTGGAGGAATCAAATTCCGCCCCGGCGATCGCCGGTGCAACGAGTCAGGCCGGTGGAGCAGCGATGAGTGCTGGCGGCCGCTTCCTTGCCATTCCCGGCAATCCCGGTAAACCGCTTTTCTCTGCTTGCTCCCCCCTCTCCCCGCTCTATAAATGTCTCCATTTTACTATTTACCCATAACGATTCTCCTTGACAATTGAAAAACACACATGCAACCTCAACGCATGCATTTGCTTTGCGTGTAACATAGCTTTTTTCATTCCTTAAGATCTTCCAACGAAATCTCTGCATTCTTACTTTTGTATTATACACGGCGCCGAGAACACACACATGCTTATGCATACACGAGTGCTTGTAACGAGATCCATCGAACTGTCACGAATGCAATGTGAAAGGGAAAAATCGGGGAAGTCGGGGCTTCGAGCCGCTGCACTCGATTTCGTAAAACGAGGCTTTTAACGGAGGATAACGTTGATGTATAGTGAATTTTTATCGTAATTATCGGTATACGAACGTCGTACCCTTTTGCACTTTGAAATTTTAGATTTAAAACGGGTTCGTCGTAGGTGAACGTATGCTATAAACGCGTTGCGTCTGGCATACTTATATTTTTAATCGTGATAGGGGGAATGAAAATACGAAGCGACACGTTAAAAGACCAGGAACAAGCTTTACCTTTTGTTATTCGCGATAAAAACGTCGAGAAAATTGTACGATAGCCGAGGCAGCCTACCGAAAAGCCGTTACGAACGGACGACTATCCTTGACATTTTACTCGTGGTTGTAACGTTCCGTTAACGAAAGCCCCCGAAATCGATGGCAGCCGCTTGAAAGTTTGACGCTTTTAAGAAACGAAATGGTAAGCTTTTCGAGGATTCCACCGATCTTAGGGCGGGGCGGGGATGATATTAAGGACGAGATAATAAATGTTAAGTGCGGTAGGCAGTAAGCTAGATCGCTTTCAGGTCAAGAACCAGGTGCCAACGGGATCGATCGAAGTCCGAGCAGCGTGTCGATCAGCAGAAATCACAGTTCCTCCGCTTTGGAAAACGGGGATGCCAATCATAGGGTTAGTTTCTCTTATTTATTTCGTTTGAGTTTAATCGTCGCGCTAATCGATTCTAGGACACGCCAGAACCGATCGGATGAAACGAGGACTCTGTCAAATTGTAGGGTAACACGCATTTCATGAGAAAGATACCGGCCGGTGCCGAAGCGAGCAACATTCTCGTGGGCGAGGTCGATTTTCTCGACAAGACCCTGTCCGCCTTTATACGACTAAGCCAAGCAGGAATAATGGGCGATCTGACGGAGGTGCCGGTTCCAACGAGATTTATCTTCGTCCTTCTAGGACCTATGGTACGATCTTAAAGTAGACGAAACGTTATCGTAAAGGGGCTCGAACGTAACGGTTGAAAGGGGAAAACGTTGGGGATGACACTTTTTCTTTTAGGGTGGTATTTCGGGTTTCCACGAAATTGGACGGGCGATGGCGACGCTAATGTCCGACGAGGTATTCCACGATGTCGCATACAAGGCCAAAAATAGGAACCACCTTCTCGCTGGCATCGACGAATTTCTAGACGCGGTGACCGTCTTGCCACCTGGCGAGTGGGATCCTACCATAAGGATAGAACCACCGGCCGCCATACCGTCGCAAGTAGAGCGTCTTTCTTTTTCATTTTTTTTCCTTCTACACTGACCGATCTCTCCTCTTTCGCGTATTATTGTCCTAGTAAGGGCGCGACGGGTCTTGCGTAATGTAACGTTTTGTTAGGACGTAAGGAAAAGGCCGAAGGAGGAAAAGCCGAGGGAAGAGGCCGACGAAGAGGCCGACGAACAGAAGCAGAGAGAGGAATCCGGTTTATCGAGAACGGGAAGGCTTTTCGGTGGTCTGATAAACGACGTTAAAAGGAAGGCGCCATTCTACTTTTCCGATTTCAAAGACGCCCTGGCCCTGCAGTGCGTCGCATCCTTCATTTTCTTATACTTCGCCTGTCTCTCGCCCATCATAACCTTCGGTGGTCTCTTGAGCGAGGCCACGGGAAAGAACATGGCCGCGATGGAATCTTTGGTGTCAGGATTCGTTTGCGGCCTCGGATACGGACTCTTCTCGGGACAACCGCTCACCATTTTAGGATCGACCGGGCCGGTATTGGTCTTCGAGACGATCGTCTATGAATTTTGCAAGCAATCCGATTGGAATTACATGTCCTTTCGCTTTTGGATCGGTACGTGGACGACCCTCATTCTTTTAACCCTCGTCGCCCTTGACGCGAGCGCCTTCGTCTGCTACATAACCCGATTTACCGAAGAAAATTTTGCCACTCTCATCGCTTTCATTTTTATTTACAAGGTAAGCTTCATCCAAGCCAGCTAAGATGGCTAACCCGAAAATAACGTTTGCAAAATCCCCCCCCCCCCCCCCCCATTCGATCGCGCCTACGATCTACGGGCTTAATAGGATGTCTCTTAAAGCGTGCGTGCTTGAAATATTGCACCATCGGCTAAACCTTCGACATCTAGGTCGGCCGTGGTCGATCGAACGGTTCGGGCTTCCGAATCCGCGCGTCTCATTTTCAATACGAAACGTTCCCCCCTTTTTCTCTAAGCTTATTTCTTTCCAATAAAATAATGCAGGCTGTGGAAAACGTCCTCTCGATCGGGAAAAAGTATCCTATAAATACTCACGCCAACGATCCTTTGGCTTACGAATGCTGGTGCAGACCGCCGAACGATACCTCCTCCTATGGCTTCGAGAACGTAAATTGGACGACGCTGGATCGGACAACGTGTCAGGTTCGTCGAAACTTTTTCTAACCGTAAATGACACGATCAAAGACTCGAGACGACCGATTCGGTGGATTATTAGGTAGCGTTTCTCTCAAGATTATAAAGCTTTCGGGGGAATGGAGTCGCGCTCTCCTCCTCGGCGAGTTATAAAATATGAAAGGGTGAATTATCCTTTGATCGGGGTGACTTTATGGTAGTCTAAAGGGGAGGAACGCAGATGGAATCGAAGAAAGGATAAGACGGCTCGTTATTTCTCCTTTCAGAATTACAACGGCACGCTTATAGGAGAGGGTTGTAACTTACCGCAATACGTACCCGATGTGTTCCTCATGTCAATTATCCTTTTCATGGGCACCTTCTTGTTATCCATCGAGATGAAGGACTTTAAGAATGCTCTTTTCTTTCCATCGAAGGTACGTGCTGTCCTCGTATCGAGACAAATTTCTCGGAAAGTCTACGAGCCTTCGTACGAGCTTTCGAACGCGCCTTTATCGTTCTAGGTCAGACAAGTGTTGAGCGATTTTGCCGTTATAATCGCCATCTTCTCGATGTCCTTGTTGGATCACTTCGTGGGTATCCCAACGCCAAAGTTAGAAGTACCTGAAGAATTCAAACCGACCCTGGAAGGCCGGGGATGGATGATTTGGCCTTTTCAGAATAACCCATGGTGGAGCGCCATCGTGGCTATTCTACCCGCTCTCTTGGGCACTATACTGATCTTTATGGATCAGCAGATAACGGCGGTGATCGTTAATAGGAAAGAAAATAAGTTGAAGGTACGTTGCAACCGCTCGCGCTTCGCAATTCGCAAATCGCAAATCGCAAATCGCAAATCGCAATGGAAATCTAACTAACCGAATGACAATGTGAATGATCGTTCAGAAAGGATGCGGTTATCATCTGGACCTGTTTATCCTGGCAATCCTGATAGAGGTCTGTTCGGTTATGGGCTTACCGTGGTTCGTTGCGGCAACCGTTCTTTCGATAAATCACGTAAACTCGTTGAAATTGGAGTCGGAATGCGCGGCCCCGGGCGAGAAGCCACAATTTTTAGGCGTCCGAGAGCAGAGAGTTACGCACATACTGATCTTTCTCATGATCGGTTGCTCCGTTCTCCTGACGCCGATGCTAAGGCACATACCGATGCCAGTTCTATTTGGTGTCTTCCTTTACATGGGTGTGGCCTCGCTAAAGGGACTACAATTCTTCGATAGAATACTCATCATGCTTATGCCAGTCAAGTACCAGCCCGACTACATGTTCCTTCGACAGGTATGCGCCCCGATCGATCCCTTCGTCGTTACAAATCTTATATAGCGCCCACAATCTATATATGATTTCTCGACGACGATCATGAAAATATTTTCGTAGGTGCCGTTAAAACGCGTCCACGTATTCACGGCGATACAACTGACATGTCTCGCTTGCCTATGGATCATCAAGTCGTTTAGCACTACCTCCATACTATTTCCATTGATGGTAAGTCGATCGCTATAAATCTAACCTCTTATATTTTCTTTCTCTCCTCTTTGTTCAATTGAAATTTGCTCTGTGTAGCTCGTAGTGATGATCGGCATTCGCAAGTCCCTCGACTTGATCTTCACTCAGCGCGAATTGAAGATACTCGACGACGTGATGCCGGAACCTAGCAAGAAGCACGCCGACGATCTTCGCCAATTGGAGAGCGGCGAGGTTAGCATCGTCAGACGAATATTAAGAAACTTAGCTTGTCGTAAATAGCGAACGAGGATAGACCACCGGCTCGACGCTTGTCCCGTGGTCACTATAACTATGTGCGACTACGATCGATCCAGCTTACGTCGCCGAAAAGATTTATCCTCTTAGGAGGGGGGCCTAAACAGGGCCTCGAACAAACAAGAAAAAAAAAAAGAAAAAATAGAAAGGAAAATATTCAAGTAATTTTTTTAGGTAAAACTCACGAGAACCGCTCGGGAAAGATACTTCGTTTTTCTTTGAGCGTAATAGCCACGACGATAAGAAATTAGAACGAAGCGTTTTTTAATTAATCCAACGCCCATACCTCGAGAATAATAATTAAATCACGTTTGGCAAATTTTATACGAGAGATTTACATGTTCGAACGATTGAAGTAAAATTAAGACCTATCGCTTGTATATTCCTTGATCCTTTCTAAATTTTTCTTCCTTCCGATTGACCGATTTACCGGTACAGACCAATATCTATAGAAATGCAGCGATCGTGGTCGTAAATAATTTTTCAAAATATATACCTCTATACGATATACATACGTAGTAGGTATATAGCGTTTGAGCAGCTTTGTATCAGGCGTTCGCGCGATGGCCAACAACGATGTTATTGCTGTTATTGTTGTATTAGAGACTAATTAGGCCAATGATATACATATATTTAAATGTTGATCGCTTTCGTGAGAATCTCGTTTATCCAAGAGATTTTACGCATTCGATACGTTAGAAGGAAAAAGGAAAAAAGAAAAAAAAAAAACATGTCCAACGCTCTGATCCCGACGCTTAAATCTCGCGGATTATCGTGATAATCTTTGTGTAAATTTTCGCTTTTGTTACAACACGCTGTAATAATTATAATGATATATTAAGTAATCGTTAGACAATAAACGACAGTATAGCGGGGCAACGTTATGTCCTTCCTCGTTGGACGATCGATCGCATACAAAATGCACCATATGACCAATTTTTTTTCTCTTCGACTTATCTTCGAGTAAAAAACAACGTATATTAAAAAAGTATATATATATATATATATATATATATATATATATATATAGGCTAGTACCTATAAGTTGACGCGGGTCTAATATCATTTTCCATTCGCCGTCCTAAAGATTTGCTATCGATGTGTCCTCGTAAATTGTTCCAAATTGAAGGCAGATGATAATGACTGTAAAAGACTATCTGCCCGATTTGAACTGTCAAAATACATTGTTCTTTGAAGTACACAAATACAAACATCTCTCTGTGTAATACCAGATTTTGTTTCACATACAAAGAGTTCCTACGAGATACGATTTAAAACGACGAATCGTCGGAAATGTCAAAGCTACGTATCGCTTTTAGAAATTATTAATAGCCCTTTTTTTTACATATCGAAATCGTGAAACTCTATTGGTTTCAAGTTTAACAAGGAATTTACATGTTCAGCATCAAGTTCCTCGTATGCACCAAGATGCAGAGATACCCTTGGCCTCTTGCGCGCAGACAGTGAGTCGAATTTACTCTATTTTTTTATCTTTTTTTCTCTCCCTCCCTCCACGCCTACTCCCTCCTTTCCCTTCCCCTCAACAAAAAGAAAATAAAATAAAAGCAGACTACAGATATTCATTAGGTACACATTCTCTTTGGACGATGTAGACGTATCTTTGTCACAGTGAGAAGCAAATAGTCGGACGCGATAGGATCGATGACAAAACATAAAGAGAGAAAAAAAAGAAAGAAAAAAAAAAGAAAAACAATAAAAATATCGATAACGGGCGAATCGAAAAGAGAGATTTCGTTTGATAATATCTAGCGGGAGGACCATGACTCACGGAGGATGGAGACGATTCACGAGAGAAAACTACCCAAAATTGGACGATGACGCATCTTAATGAAAGAGATAGAGAGAGAGAGAGAGAGAAAATCGTAAAAATCACTCGTCGTCGAACCCTCCGCCTGTCATCGGTACGTCACCACAAGCGCACGTAGTTCCGATTCTACTATAGTGGTTATAATTATTGCATCAACGTATTCTATCATCGACGAATCGAAAAGTTTTTAATGACAAACTAATCGATCATACCGATTTTCATCAGCGTATAGAATATTATTATTAGTCGCAATTCATTTGCCATAGTCGTTGAAAAAAAAAAAGAATCGGCTCTTTGGCATGGCAGGTGTATTCGGGCACGAAAAGAAAAGAAAAAAAAAAGAAAGAAAGAAAGAAAATTAAAACGAAATCGAACATTGATTGTAAGTCGATCGTATTTTTTTTATTGGTACAGGAACATCATCAGAATTATCCCATCGGTTATGGAGCACCGGATAACATTCAAATATCTTTGGCAAATGGAAATATTATGAAGATACCATTGGCGAGCATCAATATCAGCGAGGAGGTCAATAAGAGCGGGATTTGGCAACAGGTTAATGAGAGTAACGAGAAGCACAAACAACCGAAATTAATGAAGTACGTAGATACAATTCGAAATGATTAACGATACGGCTTAACTTAATAGTACTAAGCTCTTCTTCTTTCTCTCTCTCTCTCTCTCTCTCTCTCTCTCTCTCTCTCTCTCTCTCTCTCTCTCCTTTCCGTAGCGTAAGCAAATCGAAGAAACATCCCAAGAAGGAGGGCTCGTTGCTGGTCGACGAAACGACGAGGCTGACGACTATGACGGAGGAGGACGAAGATGACAATGGCATATCGATCAAGGTGACGAGCGTAAATGACTCTAAATTCTAACAAGCAATCATCACCAAGACACACAGCAAGAGCACCAATACACCGGCATGCGACATACCCCATATACCACTGCTGTGAGTAAATTTACGAAAGGGGCTGCGACCATGATTTCTTCTGCCCTCGCGCGATGAGTCGACGACTCATCGAGGAGAGATCCGTTCGTTTCCTCCTCGACGACTCGGCGTTATTAGAACGGATTAAGAGTACTATTCGCGTATCATAGTCATCTATATTCCCACCTTTTTTAGAACGTTCGCTGCTGGAATCGATATCCTTACATCTTTCAATCGTGACCTTATTATACGCCTTTCCAACGTCTCCATTCGTTATTATACTTTACATATTTTAAAGTAGAAGAAAATAGATCCCTGCGATATCCAGCAGTAAACCAACAGATAATGAGAAATTTAATCCATAATTCAATTTATAATTTAAAATTAGTTTAACAGCCCTTCCTTACGTAATAGTATTACTTAAATATTTATCCAATTTCGTTTACTCGTCATAATTTAGTCTCTGTCATCGTTCGATATCCCATTAATCTCTTCTTTATTGTATTTCCTCACGACGATCTATGATTTATCGCTATTCGTAAGTGTAATCTCCTTCCCATTCCAAGTTATTCATCGTTTAAATTCGACCATGGAAATAATATCCGTTACTGCCCGAATATGAAAAAAAATAATTGCACGTCATTTTCATTATGATATTCGCATGGCTTTTGTCGAAAGCGTACGCTCGTCGTTCTTCGTTTCGTCTAGTAAAATATAGTTTAAATTAGCGTTCGAATAAATTATATTTATAAATGGTTTTGTCGCCGCTAACACAGCTAACATTTACTTTGTCGAAATATTTGACGTTAAAGTACATTGCTTTTTCTAAACTGGAAATAATCGTCTATAGATATGTTTTTTTATTTTATTTTTTTTTATTTTTTTTTTTCGATAGATAAAAATCGCCAGCAAAAACAAACTTAATGCAATTGACGCTTTATAAATAATTTTCTATCGTTCTTTTAGGTAGATCTTATACGATCGAAGGAGAGTATCGGCCCATTGAAAGTAAATGGCACTACGTCGGCAGAGACATCCGTTTAACGAGTACGACATCCAACGAGATATCGTCTCTAATAAAAAAAGTAAATTTGTATTTGGTAAAATTTTGGGGGAGAAAAAAATATACATATACATATATACACGTACATATATATATATATATATATATATAATTATTTTCAGGTGACTTTTTATATGAAACGACTAGATTAGACGAAAATCTTAGTTGCATTAAATACCGTTCCAAAAAGTATATATGTGCATAATACGAGATAGACCTCGCGATCTTATACTGAAATTGCCTTTATTTGACAAACTGATAAAAGAAGATCAAAATGATTTTGAGAACGTTGATCGTCATACAATCGTACGTCGTTAGAAGTTATAGTTTCTTTTATACGAGGCATTTTAATTACGGAAAAATTTGTTCACGCGACGCCGTCATCATTTGTCATAAAGAGAAATGCCAAGGAATTTTAGAATCGTTACGATAGACAAACAACATTTAACATTTTTGCAATAGCATTTATTACGTGTTTCGAGTCTTTCAAACGATAGAAAGCGGCGGATAGAGAAAATCGTTCGCATTATTCATTGTATACAAATCCATGCATACGATATCTACACATATATAGGTACTATAGTACATACATATAATCCGTTGAGAAACCGACAATACTTACGCTTCTTTACGTGTTAAACCACGATAAGATTGTATCGAAGTTGGTCAAGATTAGACTGGTCGAAGGATATATTACACCGGAGTAAAAAATCCAAGAGAGTAAAGCGAACTATTAGAAAATAACGAGAAAGCGACAGGTACTTGTTTTGATCGTTAGTTAGTACGAATAAGGTGTTTAGCCGATAAATCGATCGATGATCCAACGTACCGATTAACGTATTAAGTATTTCACATTTTAGAGGCTTAGCAAATTTTACGATTAAGAGGCTGTATGTATATAATAGTATATATATATATGTATATATATATATATATATGTACGAATAAAAAATAAATAAATAAAAAAAGAAGCAAAAGGACAAAAAAAAATTGAGGGAAAGGATATTGTATAAATTTTGTGTTTAAAGTACGTTTTAAGGCGAACGCAATTCCGTACAATCGATGTATTCATATATCTCTGTCGCAATTATTTATAAATTCTGTTCTGAATAACGAAAGAGACGGATTCTGATTTGTTCCTCCCTCATCGTTTATCCACGATACTTGTCCCGCCATGAATAAATTCATACATACTATTTTCGAAGTAGAATTATTTATTATCAAATGATAATTGAGGGTTTATTCGCAAATGAACGAATCCAAGAACGAACAATGTCTCGTGGTGAAAAAAATGAGGATTTAATCAATGAAGAAAGAGTAATATACCTTATAACGTTTTTATTCAAAATATTTGAAATACATTTGAAATAAACATTTTCTTTCATCATGACGAGAATTTTACGTGACAATAAACGCGCCAAGTTTTTATTTTCAACGTTTGAAAGCAAACCCGGTGCGATTTTACCGTATGAAAAGTAAACGATCGATCGGTTTAAATGAATCGATATAAATCATTATAAAAGTACAATGTAATGATAGTACAAATAATTTCTGTTCAAAATGCACTTCAAAGGCTACCGCTTACAGCCCGGTGATTTTCGTCGATGAAAAGTATTATATTAAATTTTTAATAAACTATAATATATATATAATCTTAGCAAAAGATACCGTTTGGCCGTATACGAACATTTCTGGAACGTTCGACACACAAACCTTTTTCTATTAAAAGTAGTTTATAAAAAATATACTCATTCGAGAAACAAGAATTTACTTTTACGCACCATTATGTCGATCGTAACAATTTCTCGCCTGTGTTTCTCCAAAACGCCTAACTTATCATATTCTCCGTTAAAAATAAAGCAAAATCAATTTTCATAAAATGAAATTTCATTATACTTTTGATATGTTATATTTGAATAATCTCTATTTGTACAAAAGTTGAAGCAGGACACAAATTTGTTGTCGGTAACTTATACTTTCCGATAGAAACTCTGCTTGTTCTTCTTTTTGTCGATACTCAATAGTATTATCTTCACAACTGTTACGAACTAAATCAATTTTATCTCTCATTATATGTGTATTATCATCATTATCATCATCATCATTATTATTATGATTATTATTATTATTATTATGATTATTATTATGATTATTATGATTATTATTATTATTATTGATAAGAACATTTAATTATAATGTGATCAACTTTAGGAGTTTACCATTACTCTCGAAAATAATTCCTCATATCGTACGATGTAAAATTAACAAATGTCTTTCGACTTTTAACATTTTTGAAATCAATTGCAATCTTTAATAACAAATTTAAGAGGTTCAATAAGAAAGATTTTTCTATTTATCCATATATGCACAATCATATCGTTAATCGTTAAAGATTTGATTTCACTCGATTGGAGTTACTGCGTTAAAAGAGCAATATAGTAAACTCGAAATACTTACCCAAGAAACTGTTACTACGAGTTGCCTTTACATCGATCATAAATTTTTATTGCTACGATTATACTCATAATTTCTACAACTAATAATCCAACATTTATCTATAATTACTTGTAAAAAATAAAAAAAGGCTAGTAACAAACTTTAAAATATATATATATATATATATGTACATATATCGAGAGAGATATATATATATATATATACCGAGAAATGTTTCGAGATAATATCAGCGTTATGCCGAAAAACATAGAACTTTCTTATTGCTCGGACAACGTAAATTTGCTTTTAAAGTGCAATAGAAACATGAATTTCAGAAAGATAAAAATCGTTTCTCACGATAAGTCTGATACATCGATACTATTCTAATGATACACATTGACGATTAATTTACTTTTGAATTATTCATTGCCTGTGAATATATAGTGTGTTTAACGTGTAACATGAATTGTATATTCCTGTATTTACATCGATAGTTTGATAGAAACAATGGTTACGAAGTAAAGATAGTTGCCGCCTTCTTCTTACGAATGATTACCGTGAAATGTTCTGCTTTGGTACAATCAAAACGATGTGAAGATAAATTAACATTTTCACAGAGCAGAGAAACAATCACATATTATAGAGAGATGATTCATTTTTCCAATTTGTATAATTTTTGTCTCAATTAAACTTTTTTGGTAGCATGAGTGTCCTTCACATCACCGACCTGCAATTTTAAATATTCTGACTCGTGCACGTTCTGGTGTTATTGTAATAATGCCAAAGAGAATTCATTAGAAATTTCAGAGAAACCCATTGAATTATTGCAGTAGGAAAATTAATCAACATAGATTGTTTTCAAAACGTGCGAAGGCCATGATCCCTCGATTAGTTGAAAAACACTCTGCTGTCTTTTATAGTATAGTACCGCACAAAACACGGTGAACTACGTTCACCTTTTATTTACATACGAAATGTACGTATGTAAATTACTTGCTTTCTTCTGTTTCTTTAGGACTTTCAATTCTCATAGACGCTTCCGATTCTATTTTCACTTTGACGTTTGCTGTATCCACTTCATTGCCACTATCATCCGCAGGTCCATCCTCTGATTTGTCACCATCTGAAAACGACAGGTTCGATACCTTTATCATGATACACACACACACACACACACACACGCGCGCGCACACACACACGCGCACACACACACACAAAATCTTTTATCTTTTATTTCCATTAACTTCAGAGTCACGATTCTCAATTGGAAAATTAAATGATAATATCCACCTGGACAAGTAGGATCGGACATTAAGGAAAAAATTTTTTCTTCCGTCATATCTTTTGTTAACTCCTTAAAATGGTCCACTTGATCGTTAAATGATTCCCAAAACGACTGTCCCTCTGGTATTGTGAACATTGCCTATATAATTTTTTATATTACTTTCCTTCGTAATACGATTATCGCGTATTCTTATCGTTTTGATCATTTTATACCTAACCTACCCAGTTGAATTGAAAGTTGAGTTATTTAAGTAATTACCTTCAATTTGTTGTATATGTGCTCTGCTTTCTGTCTTATTTGTTCTGCCTTTTCTTTGAAAACAGCCTATAAAATTAATTGAAAGTGATTCGATTCAAAAATAATTATCAATTGATTTAATGCCGATATTTACCTCTTCGTCCTTGCTCAACTTCCAGTCAGGTAAGTTACCGATATACCGCCTTAACTGTAAACGATCGAAAGAAAAATCCGTGAAACATCGAAACGTCGAATAATTATCTAATTAGCAACGAGCTTGCAAATATTTACCCTCTTCACAGTTTCAACAATATGTGGATGCTTTTTTAACATTAATGCATTCAAAGGAAGAGACAATATTTCATCCATCGCCTTTAAACATTTGTCAGTATCAGCTCGATCCAAACCAAGATTAGATTTTATTTGAGCATCCAATTCTAACAATTGCGATTCTATACGAAGACATCTGAAAATGAAAGAATATTAATAGATCTCGTAGCCTGGTATAATTGGATTTATGTCATCAAAATTTTATAAGAGAATCTTTTCTAGTTATTTACCTTAGTTTGGATGACTTCCGATGAACAGCAGCACCATCATCCTTCTCGAAGAGACGTTTTTCGTCCTCTGGCACGTACACATCAAAATCTAAAGAATCTTTAACCTGCTCCGGTAAAATTTCACCGCTTTCTAGTTGACCTTTTAGCTTCATCGCATTTCGAGCAGTTGTCCAATCCCATTGTGTTCTAGCTTTTTCATTGTCAAACGATTTTGGCCTGTCTACGTCTAATTTAATGCCCACGTATTCACCTGCAAATGTTCGTGCAAGAAGAAGTCGGCCTGGTGTCTCGGAAGATGTGGGATTAGAAACCGCAGTGCTTTCCATACGGGATGATTCACCAATACTATTTTTTTCTTTAACATAAAATAGACACGTGTAAATGATTATTCGAATTAAACGCATATCTATTGTAACACTTACTTTCTGTGTTCATAGTCCTTTTCTTATAAGTACCAGCAGGCGACACATATTCATTGGACTCTTCGCTTTTAATTTTCCCGCGTCCTCTGGCAGAATGTTCTATATTGTAAAGGACATCAAGAATCATATAAATAATGTATCCAGTACGCATGCTCATGTTTGGACAAATTATCGCATATACGTGTAATATACAAACTTTTTATTCGACCAAATCACCCTTTAATATGTGTATATAAAGAGGATTTTATTTTAATTTCATGATAAAGCGTGTATCTACATATATATATCATATATATATAAATATATATATATATATATATATAACTTCTATATATATATATATACATTTTTATATATGTATGTATATATTATAATTCTCAGGAAACAATGGAGAAACGAACTCGGATATTCTGACTTCGTCTTCTAATTAAATACGTGTAAAGGATATATATTAATTGCTCGACGAATAGAATTATATCGAGAACAGAATGTACAATATACAAAAGGTAGGAAATAACTAGTACCTATAAGAAAAAAAATTATAGTGAAATTTTATTAAAGTAAAACAATATTACGAAATACAGTTATTTTTCAAAAATTTAGCTTTTTTTATATGAATTAAATATAATTCTTCCAAAAGAACCAACCTTTCAATTCTTTAGTCGATAAATTCCTAGTTTCGTCAGTTTCCACATATCTTGTATATATGTCATTTATATGTGAAGGTATAGTCTGCGTTTCTTCTTCCACCATTAAACATGACAGTTGAAACATTGATCACATTTCTAGAACCTTTAAAAATTATTTCTTTATAAAAATGTATGATTCGCTAAGATTCGCTTTCTACGCCAGCAAACCACTATAAAATTTAGTAATGAAATAGGTTAAGCAAAAGTACGGAGGTGACCATAAAGTATTTAAAATATTTGAGAAAAATATGGAAAAAATCCATAGTAACCAATTACATTTTTATATTTGAAACTTTTCATTGAAGATTCATTTTGAAGAAATTTACATCACTGACCATCAGAACTGTTAAGAGAGTAAAGATTAAAATGGAAATATTGTACATTGTGTTCTCGATATATGTCTATGTTTATGTACATGTACATGTATATATATATATATTATATGTGTATATTCGTTTGTGTGTATATACGTTTAGTTGTTTATAATTAAACAATGAATTTCATTGACATAAATTATTCTAAGTAAATTAGGCACTAGACAGCACATAATACAGATCGATGTTTTACTTCGTCAAATTTGTAAATATAACTTAAAATTTTTATTACATTTTCTGTAATATATACTTATATATATATATTGCTAAACTATAAATATGAACATCATAAATACCACTTTTATCAGCACCTTCAGTTTCTTCAGAACTTGAGAAATCTGCAAAACGTTTTGGTTTTATTTTTCGTCCACTACGGCTTACGATTTCTTTAGGCGATTCCTCCCCTTGAGAATCAAGAGTTGAATCTTGTTTTAATGTGTCACTCGTCGATGTGGATAACGCCTTTGCCTTCCCACGTTTCTTTTTTAATTCAGGGGTTTCCTAATTCATGTGAGAAAGAAATTAAAAAATGTTTTTTACAATACATGTCCTTTACATAGCATAAGCTTAAAAATGATACAATGTAAGGAATAATCGCACAAACTCTTTAATCTTTACAAATGTTTGTCGGCAATTCCTAACTTTCTATCGGAGACATCATTTCAATAATTGCGTATCTTGAACAATATTGCAATACATAAGTACATAAGATTCCTAGTCTCCATAATACAAATAATACCAAAATGAAATCAAATATCAAAACGTTTACTGGATTATTGGATGATGTAGACAAATTTTTTCTCTTTAAAGATTTTTTTTTATCTCCTTCATCGATTACTAAAGATCCAGATTCCATGTCGCTATCCGTTGTACTAGCTGAGGGTAAATCAATAGCTGCATCGCTAGTTTTCGTGCCAGTATCTTCTACCACATCCGTTTCTATAACATTATCTTCAAGAAAATAATTAAAGTATTAAGGTGCATTATATTTTACAATTTTAAACAATTACTTTGTAGATTATTTGTATCTGCATCGGTTTTACTCTTTTCATCTTTGAGTTCTTGCTCTAGTTGTTGCAAGCCTTCATGAAAAAATTTTCTTCGTAAAGCTTTGTTACCAAACTTTGCCTTGTTCTCGGTATAAGTAAACAGCTCTTCCACTTTACATACAGCCCTGAAATGAAGTAATGCTAATAATTGTTATATCTTTTAAATAAAAATAAGGTATAAGTACTATGGATTTGACTTTACATCAATTGTTAAACAAGATTTCATTATTACTTACGTTTCACCTGTGCCATAAAAGTATACGCTATACTTAGCATTTTTAGAGTTGGGATCTGTAACCTTCTCAACCTGTAAATGGAATCAATAAAACACATAGTACATAAATCTATGCAATAATGTATGTATGATTTCATTATTTATTTTCATTGAGACAGTATGAATTATAAATGTAACGTATCGTATAATGATTTAAATATATTGTTTCAAAAGTGTTGATAAAAAAAATATTCCATTTCGGTTATACATACGAAAGAATTTTGTGTAAACATAATTTTTGTGTGATCTGAAATATTAATCAGTTCTATTACGAGTAACGCTATCAATAATGTTAGCATATAAATGTATTATTGATTAAAATTATGATTTCTATTATGTTACCTGTAAGATGTTCCACGAATGTTCGTCGGATCACTTTAGATAAATTAGATAGTACTTACTTTAGCTGGCCATGGCGGGTAACCTCGAACTTTCGCAAAAACTTTGTCGCCGGCAAAAAACTTTTTTAGCAGCTTCACCATGTTTATGATAAATTTTCTCAAATTTTGACACCAATAGTACGTATCTATTCCACTAATTATCGCAAATTGCATATAATTCGTATATCTAATATCTCAGAAATGTTTCACAAACATCGTGAGAGCCGCCATTTGCACGATACGTCGAAAACACACACGATACGACGCGGCGTTCCAATTCGCGCGTTCCTCTATTACTACATCATAAACCGCGTAAACTAAAATGTCTGATTAGCCGTGAACCGTGCTTTTAGTAAGTATAGCGAACGTTTGATGGTGAAATCATGGAAGATAAAAGCGGATATGTGTACAAATATATGTATATATATATATATATATCTGTATATATATATATCTGTATATATATATCTGTATATAAATATATCTGTATATATATATATATATCTGTATATATATATATATATATATTTACACATATTGATCGTTTTCAAAATGGCTGATGGACGCACATGACGTCAATCGTTAATTGATGGACGCCATAATACGTTTGATATCGTTATACTTTGATTACTAATTAAAATCATTAGACGGCTTTACAATCATTTATAAACAGTTTCGTTTGTTATTACAACAAGATTAGAAAAACAATCTTTTAGCGTTGATCGTAATATTTACAAACTTATGACGGATAAAAATAGAATTTGAAAGAATCAGTGTAACTCTTATCGTCACCTATAAGTGCGCTAGTGTTTCAATTGGTACAAGGATTTGGATAACAGAGAGCGCGAGCGTCGTTATCAGTCGAACGTATAAACTTGCTTTCTTTGCGTATCTATTATATGTCGTATGGCGTAGCACTCCTACAAACACAACGGGAGCTTTAACGCGAAGCTCGTTGCTTAAATATGAGTTTCGCTTGTTAGTATCGTTTTCACGGATTTATGAACGCGCGGTTATATCGCGATTCAATGGGTATGGTTTCACTGTCAATTGTAGCTTTTCAAACATAATATTTTTCTACAAAGGATCGTTGCAGTTTTATGAAATCGTGCAATGTTGCCCTTAGTGACGGCGTCAAGAACTTACAGAGCGCACATGAAAATTTTACAAAGATTATCGGTCAAAATGTAAGCATTATAATTTTAATACGTTAAGAGACAATGAATTACACGAAATTTGTATTACTTTCACTTTTATTTCCTTTTATACAAAGATTTCGATCTTACACACGTCATACGCTCTAGACATAGATCTCGTACCAACTACATGATTTATAATATTTATAACGTGATTTTTATGTGCATTTTTTATAATATTCAAAAATTATCATTTCATTTTCTACGCACTTGTTATTCGCCATATGTTAAATACAAAAAAAGGGCTACATTACTGGCAAAATTATATAATTTATATTTAAAATTCCTCTAATAATTTTTTTCATTGCCAAGTGAGATAGTTTATATGCATGTTTCAAATTGTTTAGGAAATAACCTATTATCTATATAATTTTAATATTCTTGCTACTCTCTCATATGCTTTTATAATAATATTCATATGATATTTCAGTGTAATTATGATATTATTTTTTCTTTTTTTTTTTATCGATGTTTAATTTAACTTTACCTTAATTACATATAATGATGTTAAGCTTACAATGTACTTGTATACACTAAAAAATATATATAATAAACAGATGAACAAAGAGTGCCTATGGTAGTACTGTATATCGCTATGGTCAAAGATGCCAATTCTTAAGAAGCATTGCTTCTGCTGAAGTGGCCAACTTGAAGAGGCTAGCTAAGGCACAATGAGAGCCATTGTATCGGTCGTATTGGTCACACTACTGTATGGGATAAGCTCAGCCCCCATTTATGCCAGTAGAATATGTGCGAGTAGAAAAAAAAATAATGAACATAATTCCTTGAAACAAAATTCAACAGGGGTGTCTGAAGACGAACCTAATAACAGTAATGTAGTTCGTATCTCAGTAAGTGGATCAATTAATGTCCAGTTAATGTAACATTATATGAAATATAAGATTTTATAGATGTAGCGTTAATTTCTATTAATAAATGTACATAAGCGCACACAACTATGAAGAATAAGAGCATGTAGAATAATAGATTAAATGGGTATGATAATCAATGAATATATTCCTAAACTAAATAATAAATAATTATTAATTATCTATGGAGTATTTTTAAAGCATTATCATTGACCTAAGGATTTTGTACGGATCGTTTTTCTTTACATATATCATTGTTTCTAAATATTAGCATTAAATTTTACAGGCAGACGATGACATTAAAGTCGATATATGTAATAATTTTTGTCATGCATTGTGGCAAGAAAATAAGACTGCAAATGGTACAGAAATTATCATTTTATCACAAGGTATTTAATGATTTCTTTGCATATCTTTTCTCTCATCGACCGTTCATGTAATTGGTTTTTTTATTGTTTGCGATGGAAGGTTGCTGGAAACAATCTGGTGAACAAAAATGTGAAAACACAGAATGTGTGGCATTACAACGTTCTACCAAGGCTTTAAATAATACCAAGTTTTGCTGCTGTCATGGAGATTATTGTAATTTGAATATTACAAATAGTAACCTTCTGTACTCTGACAACAAGATATTTAATACTGCACCGGTGCAGAAAAACCTTGCAAGTAATGCTCTCGCATTAAAATTCTTTCTTTTAAGTATATATTGATCCTAATATAAAAATTATACTCTGTTATTATTGGCGTATATGGTTTCATTCTTCTTTTTTTATAGCAACAGAATATTTAGAACAGTCAGATTCGGAAAGATGGATGCTCATCGTACTGAGCACATTAGTTTGCACTTTATTGGTGATATGTACAGTAACTATGCTGATATATCGAACGCATCGTAACAATATATTAGCACGATTTGGAAAACCCATGTCTTATAACGACCAATTTATGGATAGCACGGCATTAAGGACTGGTACTTATACGGTTGATCATTTAAAATTGACTACAATTGTGGGTACGTTGTTTAGTTATTTTATCAGCGATTGTAACGTAATGCTCGCTATAAGATGCGTTTATAATTTTTTTTAGGACAAGGACGATATGGTTCTGTTTGGCAAGGTAGTATGGGCGATCAAGATGTTGCTGTGAAAATATTTCCTTCTCATTATCGTAATTATTTTCAAAATGAAAGAGATACTTACTGTTTACCCTTTATGGAACATCCATCTCTGTTAAGCTATTACGGTTAGTATTTGACGTTTAATAAAAAATAACGATATCTTTTTCTCTTATTCAATAAAAAATCAATACTGAACACGTTTCTAAATACAGGTGTAGACGAAAGAATAAGCATGGAGGGTAGTACGGAATATCTTTTAGTATTAAGCTTCGCACCTGGTGGTACTTTAACGGACTTCTTACAAACTCATACCGTTGATTGGATGACATTCTGCAAAATGGGTCTTTCCATAGTTAAGGGACTTGCATATTTGCATACTGATATACGTAAAGGCGGTGAGTAAATACTATCTGATGCGTAATATCTTTGTATAGAAAATGTTAAAAAACATAAAGTTGCGAGGCACTAGTTGTGATCGTGTTAATGACATTACGAAGGAATGGAAAATCTAGGTAATTCGCGTTGATCCGGGTAATTCGTTTAAACCCGGCTTAGCCAGAGCCCATTCTCCGAATAAAACGATTCTACAATTGTCTAAGTGAGAGGAACATTACAGATAAATTCAAGCCCTGTATCGCTCACAGAGATATAAACTCCAGAAATATACTGATCAAAACTGATGGAAGCTGTTGCATATGCGACTTAGGATTAGCGGTGCAAATATCTGGATCCAAGTATTACTCCAACGGAGAAGAACAACACGCGGAAATAAAATCGATTAATGACGTAAGGGAATGATTGAAAAGTTCGATATTATTGAACGAAGTGTTATTTGATTCGCTTGATCTCGACTTGTAACAGGTGGGTACATTGAGGTACATGGCGCCAGAGGTACTAGAGGGTGCTGTAAATCTGCGAGACTGTGAAAGTTCTCTAAAACAAATAGATGTTTATGCGATGGGCTTAGTGTTGTGGGAATTGGTTTCAAGGTGTTCCGATATTTACATTCCCGGGTCAGAGGTGCCTCAATATAAACAACCGTATGAAAATGAAATTGGTTCGTATGGATCGAACGTGACCTCAAAGATAGATCTCTATTTTTGTTTACATTCGTTCTATATTACGTCTTGTAGGATTGCATCCTACGTTCGAACAAATGCAGGTGTTGGTATCGCGTAAAAAGGCGAGACCCCTTTTAGAGGGTAACTTAATCGATAGACCAGGAGTGCGTCTTATCAAGGAAACTATGGAAGATTGTTGGGATGCAGATGCCGAAGCACGTTTGACGGCTTTATGTATAGAAGAACGTCTCTCGGAATTACAATCTCATCGTAGTAAGTATACCGGGGCTGATTTCGTTAGGATTATTAAAATCATTTTGTCCAGTAGTCCATCGAGAAATAGTCGAAAGAATTTTGAACGATATTTCAACAGTCACTTCATACTTTACCGATGGGAGCCCCATGGTGAACTCTCACTGTGCTTTAGTGCCTTCAACCACGAATAGCCTTTATAGCGAAACTTCGCATCACGATAACGTTCATGTCGTTCAACTTGCAATGCACATGAGCCAGGATGGTTCTACGAACGAAAGCGGCAATATGGTCGATAATTTGGTTACGCTTTCTCCCTCCGACAGTGTTGCCCACGAGCATAGTTGTAAGTAATTTCTATCTCGTCGTACTGATTATTATTATTTTCGAACGTAACGTTATGTTCGTTATTTCAGTTAAAAACTCCAATGAGGTGGCCGTATATAATCACACGCAAACACTTCAACCTTATCAAGGAAGAAATCCTTGCATGGAGAGGAATTTGATGTTACAGTCTGACTCGTTGGAGGATCTAGGATGTAATGGTAACGTTTTAGTTGATAAATCTTTGAAGCACACGTGCAATGATCAATACAAGGTCGTGACGGAGGCGCAAGGTCTCGTCTCTCACGATTACTTAGGACAGCATACGACTCAGTTGGCGCAACTTAGACCGGCGACGCCTATACCGTACGTTCAAAATGTAATATCCGAGGATGGCGGTACGTCTTACAATAAACGAAAGCAAACGAACGTACACGATAATTTTCTTCAAGAAAGTCCGCGGAAAAAGATTTTTGGTGGTTGGCCGAATTTAAAGAAGTTACTTGTCAACAAGAAGATGCACCCGTATAACAAGTATCCGGGTATAGACAGGGAAGATTCTAAATCCAATTTATTGTCGAAGCAAAATGTACAAATTAAAACAGTGGACACTAACGTGACCATATCACCCGGTGGGAAATACGTTAACGGGATTATCGGTAAGACGTCGTCTACTTCGACTGGGCCGATAATAAAAAATGATAAGAATGTAGTACAAACTGGGAAACACGCTTACGACAACGACGTTACGATTAATGCCAGACCGTCGACCTTACCGCTAGTTAATTTGAAAAGTAAGAAGGCCGAGAGCAATCTTAGCAGGCAAGAAAGTATCGACAAATTCAACGAAGTATTTAACGTTAGATCCAATGTAAACGTATTGAAGGATCCGCATATGAGAATAAAAACTCCTGGAGATTTGCCTCCCTCCGTGAGAAAGATTCGTGGTCGCGCGCAATCGACAGCTAGATTTTCCCTCTACGACGATCGGATGATGTGTAATATTCTTAGCGAGGAGGACGATCGTAGCGACAAAGCCATTTGGAATTCTGTGCCATTTGGTATGGATCTTGGTGAAGCCGACGGGACGAGTTCACCCATTAAACATACTACCAAAAATGTTACTTGCTTCTAATCGGAGATACGATCGATCGATGTATATGTCAAATCTCTATTATGTACGAATAAGCGAAATTATAAGGCTGAATTGCTGTTCCGCCTGAAATATATGTACAGAGAAATTTTGTTTTAAAACTAAATAAGATTTTATACTTAATACCGATATGTTACTAAAATGCAGATACATATATATTGTACACAATAGAATTAGATATCAGGAAATCAAGAAAAAGGATGAGTGTACGAAAAAAAAAAAAAAAGAAAAAAGTCAGAAATATCGCAAAATTTAATAATTATACGCGTGGGTGATCCGTCGCACGGTACATGGTTTTCTTATTTCTTCATTAAATATTTAATGCGTAACGCTTCGAAAGTAAAGAAAAAAAAAATTAGCGCATCTAAGATAAAGTGCAATGTGTATTTATTAAATTATTAAAGTACATAGGGGATATTTTCAATGTTCTATAGATGGAAAAATTTCGTGCAAAATTGTCACGTAAATTTGTTCTATCGTTTGCATATATATATATATATATATATATATATATATATATATATATATATATATCTCATTCTTTAAAACGAGAATGTATAATATTTATATACATGGACAATCAATGCAAGCATACACAATTGATGTGATTTGATGTGTATTCGTCTTTTACTCTTTGTTTTCTTTATATAACGTATAAAACAAAAAGAAATAATAAAAAAAAAAAAAAACCATTTACAAGTGTGTTGCAACACGGAGAAAAATATTGAGCTTTGACGTAGCGAGTAAGAAAATCGAGCACGAGCTTCATAAATGAAAAATTATTATTCTGAAAGTTTACTAAAAATAATTACTTTACAAAGATATTTCATTCATTGACGCGCTCTCATTGAATTGTTTATTAATTGATAATACATTACGAATAGTGCGTTTAAAAATTTGCAAAATAAGTATTTGCACGGAGCACAAAAACCGCTTGATATTAGTATATTAAAATATGACATCTTCTCCATTTATGCACAATGATATTAATCGGATATGTAAATATGGGATTCAGTCGTTCTATAAGTTAATTAACTGCTTATGTGCGATATATTTGACTATGGATGATCGAGTCATAGATTTATGTACGTATGTATGTACCAGAAAGTTAGGTACTAAGTTTTGCATGGTTGGTATGGCTATATATTTTAATTTAAATTTATGAATTGGCAATACATTGTAATTTGGCCATTAGAATATTTATAAAGATTATTAAATCGTTGTGTTTGTCGCTTAAAGTGGAAGTACCTGCACGGAATCTATGTTAAATACATAACGACAATGTAAATATATTGTAGCATAAATTCGATAACTTGATGTAACATTTAATGGAGCTTAAAATATTACGATTGATTATGATTACGTTGATTTTTTCGATCGCACAATTTTATTGCCATATTCGTTCTCGAATGTATTATTATCGAGGTGATCATATAATGAAATATATGCGATTCGGAATAAAGAAATTTATAAAAGTCGAAGAACAATTTGTTTACTCTTGAGATATAATTTTATCGGCGCTGTGATAAATTTCCGTAATCTGTTACTTTTTTTTTTTTTTTTTTTTTGTTAACAGAACACTCCGATTAGGTAGTACATACATACATATATCTATATATAGAATGAGTTGCTATCTCCTAATCGTTGAATCGTCAAATTCTAGACTATAAAGCGGCAAACGCGGAAGAACTATGTTCTGTACCCCTTTTTAGCAAAACGTGATTGGCCGAGTCTTCATTGCAACGATTTAATGTCATACGGAATAAGCACGACTGTTAAATGTGTGTAAATAAAGACAAATAAAAAATAATATCGTACATTTAACTCGTAAATTTTATCCAATGGTTTAATCGAATGATTTGCACGTTAAATCGTGCGTACGTATAGTGTGTGTGTGTATATATATATATATATATATATATACACACGCCATAAAACACGCATATATATGACTTTGAATAAAATAAAAGAATGGCGATGGTCCTTCCTACGTTTGCCTCTTTGTCGTCTATCAATGGTCAGTGTTACCAAAATTTTATCAGCGAAAATGAAAAAACCCTAGCGATTCGTTTTTAGGTAATCAGGGTAAGCAACTTAACGGTGAATGCGTGTGTGTGTGTGAGGGGGGGGGGCCTGTCGAATTTAATTCTGGTAACACTGGGACTTCGCAGAAATGTGTCAATGTCAGACTTTGTCCGTAAACCATGCGTCTAACCGAAGGATCCAGTCAATGACATTCGCGATCGTACTCCGGACGAATATGTCGAATGGAAAATGTACGATATGGAATTATCTAATTTAAAGGACATTGCGATATAATTGGATAATTTTATTTAAAATCAATCTTTTATGTCGTGCACATACAATTAGTACGTTAAACTTTATTCTTTAATCAGGAAGATTGTCAAACGATAAATCGTAATATGAATCTTCTTCCGTCGAGGTCTAGCGATCATCATCATCATCATCATCATCATTTTAAGATCAATACGGATAGATTCGCATAAATGTTATATTCTTGCCACGTCACTAATCGAAGATTTATAATCAACAGTTGTTAATTAAGTTTATAGCATTCTTTATAAGATGTAACAATTTTTAAATATTATATATACACGTATATATATATATATACATATATATATATATATATATATGTGTGTGTGTTTGTTTGTGTGTCTATTAAGTTCGTGCGTATGCGATCCGCTTGGTATTTCTATTAAAAACTAATCTCAGTAGAATTTCATTCTTCGGAATGTATGTAGGGACGGGTTAAAAATAATAGTCTTTCGATTTTGGAAGGACTCAAAAACGAGTATGGCGTTCTTCCGTCAGATCTTCTCGTCGACAACATTCAACAGCGACAGAATATTTCGAACGAAGCGTATAACCGAACGGAATTATATATTCTATTTCTAAATTACAAATGACGAGGACAAAAAGAGATACATAGATAAGATAGAAAAACATAGTACGCAAGGAAGAAAGGAAAAAGGGTATAGTGCGTCTTAAATAGATCTATATTATATATATATATATATATATATATATATATATATATATATATATATATATATATAACGGCTACGTATACGCATGTAATAACGCGCGGCTAAGAAAAATCAATGCTTGTCGTTCGAAATCGAAACTCTATTCGAATATTTCGTCGGATTTAAATTTTATTCTGTACACAGCTATCGATAATAATTAGGGAGAAGATAACAATTCACAATAGCAAATCGATTCGGGCGTTCCTTTTAATTCCCAATTCATCGATACTAGTTTTCCTTTCCTACGCCGTTCTCGTTATGATGAGCCTCTCTCGAACTTTCGAGGATTTTTTTTTTCGTTTTCTCTCTCTCTGTCTCTTTTTCTTTTCATTTCTTCTTTTTTTTTTTTTAGATAGTAAGATAGATTGGTTGCACGATCGTGGCACATATTTATACGCGATCGAACGATCGAACGAATAATACGAATAAACGTCGGGCCTCTCTATTTAGACGCTACTCGTAGCGTGACAGTCCTCCAATGTCGCTAGGCTGCTGGCCCTCAGAGACGCCAGACTCAAGGAACTATGATTTAAGGTATTCATTCCGTGTGGATCCTCGCAATGCAGGTACAGTCGTGAACTGACAGATTTATGACAATCCGGACAGAGGCGCTTCTTTTTCTTGTCGCGCTTTTTCAATATGTCGTAAGCGCACCTGAAAGAGTAAAAAGGAGGAAGAAGAAGAGGAGAACAAGTTCATCATTGGACGTGTATAAGTATTTCTTCCGTTGGTAGTCGTACTGGTTTTTCAAACGTCTTAATAGAAATAAATATATAGATAGATAGATAGATAGATAGATAGATAGAACCGGTAGAGGTACGAGAGGGGAGGGAAAATATCGAAGTAAAAAGTTGGCTCGTAGATGGACACGAGAACGGTACAGAAGCAAGGAGAGATTTTAGAAACTACATTACGAAACTCCTTACCTGGCGTGTAATATGTGAGAACAAGGTAATGCCTCGAGGGAATCGGCTTCCAAGCCGAACGGTTCGTTGCAACCACCGCACCGTAATTCTAAATCTTCTTCCATGGCGGCGGCGAGTCTCTCGTGATGTCCTTTTTGTTCTTCGTCCCCCAAGGAACCGTAAATCCGTGATAGTCTCGATCTGACGGTCCTCACTAAGAGCTGCAAATAACGTGAGAGCTCTACTGTGCTTTTTTTCAACGTAGTAGATACCTACTATATTAAAAGTAGCCTTTCCCCTTCCCGCCCCTCCCCCCACTGAGAGCAGAATGCGCTGTGAATCGTACCGAGGAGCTAAAGAGTAATGATTTGAAGTTAGAGACGGAACTGAAGGTCGGGGAAGGTGGTGGGGATGGGAGGGGGGAGGGGAAGGGAGGGAATCCAATATCCTTTGTACCTTAGCACCGACCGATCCAGCTACTTCCAGAAGGCGGGTATTGAATTCGAGGGGCCGGCAGTTGCATATCTTGTGCTGCAACCTGAGAGCCTCGAAACACCTAGCCACTCCGTCCATCGCTTCCATTTGGCAAAGTCGATCACCGGTAGCAGCGGCAGATCCCATTGCGCTTTCGTACTGGCGAAACGCCTTCTGCAATACGTCCATCTTCATCTCACCGGTGTTATCGCTCTACTTCCGGTGCAATGCACGCAATGTGTCAACTAAAGGCTAATTGTATGTGCGGTTCGGCGATCGCCAACTGAAAGACAGAGTCGAATTCGTCGGAGTTCACGCGCGACTTCAAACGAGCTCGGTCTTAAAGTTTGTAAATTTCGTCAAAATAATTTTTCTCATCGGCGCAAGAGATTTATTTAGATCGTGAAAGTATTCTGCGTAAAGTGATCCGATCGAATCTGGCCGAGTTGAGTAGAAATCGATTATCGTACTTGTTCCGAAGGAACGTGATCGATCGACGGCACGAGCGGATGGACGCTTTTATTTGTTTTCTTTTCTTCTTCTTCTTTTTTTCTTTTTTTTTTTTTTGATTCTGAAATTCACGCTCGGTGATCTCCCTGGTAATTATTAGGATGGAAGAGATCCGCGGCGTTCGTCCAAAACTGAGCCCGTTTCGGTGCCAAAGCTGCGAAAGCCGATGCACGATGCGACATGCTGCAACGACGCGTTTGCGAATCGTGAAAAAGAATTTTTTTCTTCGCAAACGACATCGAGCCTTTCGCGAAGTCGACTATATCTCAACGATAGGAAACTTTCTTTGTCGTTGACGCGTTTTAAGGAAGGGGGTGGGGTGGGGGAGGGGATGGGAGGGCGATAAATACGAGGTAACGTCGAAGGGCAGAGTTATGACAAAAACAATTGGAAGGATAATATCCTTTTTACGCGACTATCTCCTCAAATATAGGTCGAACCGAGAGTGGTCGAAAGTTTCCAATGGCACGGACACATATAAAAGGAAGCGGAAACATGCGAAGCGTATTATAGATGGCCAAGAGAGTAAGAGCGTATAATACGCGGAAGTGACCAAAGGTAAAAAAAAAAAAAAGAACAAGAAACGAGCGAAATAGCTTCAACTCACATTTATGTCGGATTTCTTTCGATAAATATCACCCATTATTCTTATGCTTCGAGCGTAGCTAGCTTGGTCGCCTGAAACTAGCGACAATCGCGTTGCTTCCTGCGCAAACGTTATGTCGAATCCTCAATTTGATTGTGCGTGTTGTTTAATGGACGTTCTAGTTTAGTTCGAAATGATAAACGAGGAATAGTTTGGGTGGAGTATATATGCTTTACCGAACAATAGTCATGAGCATCGCCCAGTTCTCCTTTCTTCCTCAAGGCCGCGGCCATCTGTAGGAGAGCAGCTCTGTGATGTCGCGAATTTAGATCGCCAAGCTGTAAGCTTCGCGAGAGATCGTATGCTCTCGCGGCATATCTCGCGCTCTTGTCGGCATCCTGTAATCTGCAGAAGAGTTCCGATAGCCCTACATATACCTGTGAAAAGAACGGAGAACGAGCTGTGGTCCTTGTGTCTTTCGAGTCTTGTTTAGCCTAACGCGTTTTAATCATTTTACGTTACATATTTTCAAAACAGAACATATTCCTGATAGAATCGGCATAATGTTATAATAGGTATCATTACACGTGCCGATTCTATTTGAGCGTCTCGCCTCGAAAAAATCTCCAACTTTGATACATTTTAAAAAATAAAAAAAAAAAAAACGAAAAAAGAAAAAAAGAAAAGAGCTCGTAACCGCGGATAAAATTCTTGCCGAATACCAAAAGACATTTCGATGAAATTTTCTAAGGAAGAAGATTTTTGTGTCGACGATTTACGTGTCGTCGTGTTATGCCAGATACATTCTATAAAGAAGAAAATCAATGAGAACGAACAGACGATTTTTATGTTACGATCGAGACAAAAATAAAATATAATTGGTTCAGTATAGGGAGGATATACAATATATATGTGTATATATATATATATATAGTGAACAGAAAAGAGAGAAAAAGAGATAGATAGTTAAATAAAACAAGAGATAAAGAGAAAGAGAGAGAGAGAGAGAGAGAGAGAGAGAGCGAATGTCTAATTACCTGTAACTCTAAGGAAGGATCTTGAATGGAGTGAGCGATTTTGTGAGCTCTTTGAAAGGCCTCCAAGGCTTTACAGAATCCTGCTAGTTCTAAGTGGACTCTGCCTACGGTTAAGTGAACTAATCCAGCAGTGGCGCACTGATCGCACTCGTTATACAAGCTGCGAAAGGACGTAGAGTCACAACTATTTGCATTGTATCGACGAATACTATGGGATATTCTCGTTTGAACGGGAACGTTTAAACATATTACACGATCAGAGTTCATTGAATATTTACGGAGAAAGAAATAGAGAAGGAGAGAGAGAGAGAGAGAAAGAGAGAGAGAGAGAGAGAGAGAGAGAGAGAGAGGGTATGAATTCTCGTTTCATCGAGAGTATCCCGTAAAGGTGTATTTTATGTCGTCTATAAAAAAAAAAAAATGTTTGGAAATTCGTTGTCATAGAAAAGTATGTAATTATCGATTTCAATTAACTATACGAAATTATTGACAATCAAGAAATGTTGCCGTAATTCGAGAACAAAGTAGAATATTGGAACCTGTGTCTGGCATAATCCAAGGCTCTGTCCAAAGCGCCTAATCTCTCGTGAGCTCTGGCCAAATTCAAATACGCTTCCGCTCGCATATTAGGCGAGTCCAATTCTTCCGAGATGCAGAGCTGTCTCTGACCAAAGTCGATACTGTCCCTGTAAATTGAAAAACGAACAATAATCAATAGATAGATTATAGTATAACAGGCGTATGATTTATATATATATATATATATATATATATATATATATATATATATATGGGATCTTAATCTTTGGACGATTATTTCGAATCAATTACAAGGATGATCTCTCTCTCTCTCTCTCTCTCTCTCACTCTCTCTCTCGTTGAAATTAAATATACGAAGGAGCCGAGGTTTAAATGTTAATTTTCATATTCGGGCAGAAGTTTCAATTTTCCATTACTAATTCCGTACGGTCTAACGTCTCGAGAAACACGATTATTGGAATAAACCCACTTTGGGATGATTCTAAATTTATTCTCGCTGCTCGCGCGAAACCAATAGCGGGTGATAATAAAGGTAGTAGAAATAACAATACCGTGGTAGAAGATCCTTCTCGGCCAATCCAATGGGAAGCAAGTGTAAGGAGAACGAAGAGAAAGGACAAATGCGGATTCGTAACAGGTCGCGTAAACTTTGCAGTCCGCATTTATGAATAGATATGAGTATATATATATATATATATATATATATATATATATATATATATATATACCGAAAGAGGATAAAAAGAGAGTGAGTTACAGAGAGAGATATAGAAAGAATGAGAGAGAAAGAGAGAGAGAGAGAGAGATGGGGAGATAGAGATAGTGAAAAGGAGTGGAAACGAGGAGGGTTGGAAAAGGACGTTATTGTGTCAAGGATACTCCGAGCACGGCTCTTGCCAGCCGGATTCTCTGTCGGCTCGTGAAATAAATGCTATCTCGTCCCGACGATCTCTTTATTAAGTTCTTTCCGACGAGTTTCCGTCTCTTACTTTAACGATGGACGCGAGAGCGAGACGGGGAACGGGAGTGCGAGGGAGAAAGAGAGAAGAGGCGGACAAGCTCGTGGATACGTACGAGCTCTTAAAAAAAAAAGTCTTCTGGAAAGGGTGTGTTAACTTCAGAAGCTGGTGGGATAAAGCATTGAGAGAAAAAAACATCGTAGAAAATTTCGACCTCTTCCTAGGTTCTATACACTTTTGTCGCGTTGCAACGGCGATACGTGTCTTGATCGTAATAAGGTGGATGGAAAGAGAATTTTCTCCTATCACGGAGAAAAGGTTCCAACCTTATTGTTAGAGAGACAGAGAGTTGTATTTGCCTATATATGCTTGAATTTTATATAAGTGTACCCTTGGTAGAGTGGTGATGTTAGTAATGTGTAGTACTAGGTCTCTTTCTCTCTCTCTCTCTCTCTCTCTCTCTCTTTCTCTCTCTCTCTCTTTCTCTCTCTTTCTCTCCATCTCGCTCAGTATGTACAAGGCTCGAGGGTATTTTCCAATAGGTATCTGCGGTTTTGCGATGTATATAGTCTAGGAGAGTCCAACGTGTCTTATCGTGCGAGATTTTCCGCATGTTCGTAGGGATGCGTGGCTTGGTTTGATTTCCTAGCGCACGTTTGGATCCTTGTATGCATATAAGTAATATCACGTGCATCGAATGCCACGATCCCGGTTCATCGGTTCGATCGATGACGACTCTCGTTTCGCGTATGATCGCGCGTTGACTCGTTCTACTTAAAAAAAGGAAAAATATTAATATCCATAACGATCCAATCTCATACGCATTCTTTTGACGCATAGATTTGGTGCAAATCCTTTTTACGTTCCATACCAAGTACTACGGGGCATCGGCACGTTGGCACACTGACCTACATAATTTCTTGGAAAACAGCTGGACCGCATCGCAAGCACAACGATAAAAAAAAAAGAGAAAAAAAGTACTCTTCGCTTGCTTTTAAAACGTTCATTGCACAAGGATCCTTCGGTCCGTAGAGAAAATTCTAAACGTTAAGACGATCGGGCGTTGTTTCTTCACTCAGTCGGTTTTCTCTTAATGAAAGAAAGATCGATCCTCGTAATCTTTTCCAAAGGGACATTAACGTTAAGATTTATTAACATTGTTTCAACGCGAATCAACGATTTAGAATAGATATTTATTATATATGTACTTTCATCGAACCGTCAACGTTACGATGGGCGCGCGCGCGCGCACTCGGTTTACGTTCTCACTGAATATTAAACGAATACTTAGAGAGTGTATGGATTTAATAAATATACACCCTATATAAGGACTTAATAAGTATACACCGTATTAATTATACGATGCAAATGAAGTATCCACGAGCCCTCGATTCGGTCCTTCACTTAGCGCGGCTGCTTTGTATCTGTTACGTATATAATGCCGACGAGATAGATAGATTACCGCGAAATTATCATCTTCAATTTCATTTCTCTTAGGAAAATAGAAATTTTTGGATTTTCCTTACCTGTACTTTCCCCAATCCATGTAGGCTTGATAGAGATAGCCAAGAAGCGCGAACTTGTCCTCGCGTTGTCGGATACTCTTCAATGCACCTCTCCATTTTCTTACGGCTGCCTGTTGTTTGTGCGCTCGATACAATTTTAATCCTTGCTCTACCTGCGGCATAATGCGGAATATTCGTCTCTAATTTCTAATTTTGTTCCTTTTATCGGACGGAAATTTTTCCTGTCCTTCTCTCAAAGGCCACGTTCGAAGGTCCTTGGAGAGGAGGAGGAGGAGGAGGAGGAGGAGGGGAGTAGAAAATAATAATGTTGTATAGACGATAAACGAGTGAGAGAACGTTCCGAATACACGCAGCCTGTTCTATGGATCATTATCACGCACGAGAAGTTTCAAGGGTGCCAGAGTCGGCACGCGTGGATGCGCGCGCGTGTTTGTATATTTGTGTAACGACAAGTCGGATAAGGGCTGAAACGAGAGAAAATGCTTATCGATCCCGACCCTGAACTTTGTCCCTGGTGGATTGAGCGATCTGATGAAATATAAATAGAACGCTTATGGTTAAGAACATCTAAATTGACGTTACACTGGTGCGTCCGCTTGACATTATTGTCGTAGCGCGTGTTCCACGAGCGATTAGCATTTTGCTTTGATCTTTAGAAAATAATCGAGCGTATACTAGGAAGTGAGTTGATCTTAAAGATAGATTGACTTTAAACGATAATCGAGTAACCTCGGGGGGAAAAAAATGTCGATATACTTTCGATATGCCATTAAAGACGTATTTTCTTTTTTTTTTTTTACATGGAAACGATTATACGTAGGTCGTATATTTTCCTATAATTTTATTGCGTTTATATACATACATATATACATATATATGTAGATGTATTTAAATGCTATAATAGTGACGGAACATTTTCTACAATAATTTCGTCGGAAACGTAAGGACATACCGAGTGCAATCTTTCAGAATACCTTCGCGTCCAAGTTCTTATCCACTGAAGCTTGAAATTGCATCACTAAAACGTGAACACGATGTGCGAGCGAGCGAGTGAGTGAGTGCGTGTGTTTGAACGATTGTATGCTTAGAAGGAAAGAAGGAAAAGATAGAGTGAATTTCTACGGAAACGTCTGCCTCGCACGCTTGTACATCTCATAAGAGAGCCATTTAAGGCGTATGCGTATCCTACGCGCGCGTGTGTGTGTGTGTGTGTGAGCGAGCGAGCTTTTCAAAGATTTTTCCACGTCTGAAAACGACATCGCCTAAGATGTCGTGCGATAACTTAAACGAAAATCAATTTCCACTGTTAGTACAAAAGTGTATATCTCGCTACGACGGATACAGAGAGAAATATTGCCATTTGAAGAAAATAAAAGTAATCGATAAGTCCGGGAAATATGTATATATATATATGTACATAGAGACTATATGTATGTAGGTATTGTGCGATGTGCCGACGGTCGACGATCGTTTCTGTTTCAGCGCTTATGAAAGGATAGCGTGACTCTAATTCCTTTCGTGGCTTCGTTGTGAACTTGATAGTGACCGATAAGGTCGTAGCAAACACACTCAAGGAGATAAGTGTAGTACGCGGTACGCCTCGTAACGAAAGCGAAGAAGCGTGCCGATTCGCAAAAGGGAAAGTCATGTGTTATCTATCTGAACTCTCTCTCTCTCTCTCTCTCTCTCTCTCTCTCTCTCTCTCTCTCTCTCTCTCTCTCTCCCTCTCGATTATACTTTATCGCGTCGCACAATTCACACGATATTTGTTTCAACGATCGATTCGCTTCTTCTTTTTCTACGTGGAGATATAAAATTGTAATTATATTTTTCAATGAAATACTCATAACGACTCACCCTTCGACGAGCTAATTGCTGGTCCAGTCGCCGTCTGCAACCTACGAGACACTCCCATAAACCTGTACCTGGTCTGTTATGCTGGTAATGACTATTCCCACTGCCATTCTGATGCCGATAATCCTCCTCCGTGAATTCGCATACGTCGAGAGGATGTCTCGAGCCATCCGGGCTACCCAGCAAGGCGGTCGCCGACAGTTGATGACTCGCCGATCCACTGCAACATTTTTTTTTTGTTTTTTAATTTTTTTCTCTATCTCGTAAAATATATATATATATATATATATATATATATATATATATAGAGGCGTGTACGTATACATACGTATAAATGTAATGAATAACGATCGACATGAAGGATCGTCGCTTTGGAAAATTGTCGCGCATCGTCGTCGAAAAATTCTTCTTTTCTTTTCTCTCTTTGCAAACGCGCGTCACTTTCGATGCGCACGAAAGAATCGAGTTTATCGGACGTTAGTAAACTCGTTCACGACCGAGGCGAAACGAAAACGAGATTATTAGCTTCGTTAGGACGGGTCCCTTTGAAATTATGAAAATGAAAAGAAAAGATACTTGTGTATACGTCTAGCGGTAGAGGTATACCGTTGGGCTCGAGCTTTTGTGAAAGCTCAATTGTATCCTCGATCTCGTCGAGCGTGCACTTCTCGACACACTCGATACGCTTTGCACGCGAAACCGAATACGCTTGAAATGACATGTACTATAGGCTGAAAGCGTTGTTGAGGAATAAACAAAATGGCATCCCTTTACTTAGAGAATGATGATGACGTCGGATAATGAAATGGAAAAATGATTTAACTCGGTCATTCCGTGCTTCTTCGCGTACATATATACTCTCTCTCTCTCTCTCTCTCTCTCTCCCTCTCTATCTATCTCTCTCTTGTTTTCTCTATTCGAAACGCCCAATATTTGTTCTCCATCGAACTTTGTCGAAGTATCGGTGCGATGGTAAATATTTGCTCCAGTACATAGGCAGTTGAGCACAGAAGCTCGTAAGCTATAACAGTGAATGGTTATCCTTTCTTTCGCAGCTAACGCCGTTCGTTTCGCTATTTCGAGCCCTTTTTTACATTTCAAAGGGATACATATTTATGAGGGATTTAAATGTAACTTTATACTCACGTAGATTATACGAAGGCGCACTGTATCTACATACATATATTTACTTTTTCTTTTTTTTTCTCTTTTTTTTAGCTAGATGGTAGTTCCCCGTTTGAAAAAATTCTGGATTTATCAACGTTACGCCGACGACGTGTTCGCGTCACGGAAAGAGCTCGGAAAAGACACTATATTCGTTCAGTGAAATACAATTACGTTGAAAGGTAACGGGACGTTTCGAATTTCCATACATTTTTTCTTGTTTCTTTTTCTTTTTTCTTTTTATCGCGGAAATTCGAATCACTCGGATACAACGAAAAGGGGATCAACTATATTATCTCTAATTCGATCCAGTTAAATTCATCGAAAAAAGTGATAACGGGTTCTAACGGGTAATAAGAGATAAAAAAAAAAAAAAGAAGTACGTTCTCGATGGTTGAAAAATGGGATTCGACGTGGAGAGACCGCGACGCGAGCTTAACGAGAGATAGGAATAACGTTAACAACATATGACCTCGTTAAAGTCATCGAAAAATGTAATCACCGTCGAAAGGTTAACGACGACGACGCCGACGCCGACGACGACGACGACGACGACGACGACGGTGGTGGTGGTGGTGATGATGGTGGTGGTGGTGGTGGTGGTGGATGAGGAGGGGGAAGGGGGTGGGTGGAGTAGGAGAAAGGGAATGGGGGCGGTGGTGGCGTTAAGCTGACACCTACTCCTATGTCTGACGTGGCTCCTTAATTTATTTCCAGGATGAACGGAAGCTCCGGCACGAGATAAAGCGCTCTTGGCCAGAGTCCCAGAGTTTGAGTTAGCAAACTCTACATCACGGAGGTTGTACATTCTCCGGAATCGCACCTACTATACCCCCCTTTACCTACCTCGAGAACACATCCCGTACTGCAATGCGACCAATGCGGGTCATCCTATCGAAATTTATCTTACGCGAGCAGAATTGCTTGCATATTCCTGGACGATGACGATGACAACGAGGGATCGTTTGCAGGCACGACAAATATCGATTATTTCTTTTTCTTCTTTGCCCTCCTCCCCTCCTCCCCCCTCCCCCCCAAAAAAGGAACTCCTCCCCTACCCAATCGCGAATCGGAGCCACACAAATCGATATGCGATATTAAATATCAAATATTAATGTACGAATACGAGAGGGAGAATTGATAAAGGCGAATTTGAATTTTAAAGATAAATTTATCGAGTAGGGTGACGACTCTCGTGCGTCATCGCGATCGACCTTGTTGCTAACGTTATTACAAAAGACAAACAGCTCACGGAAGCTTACGAAACTAGGCGGTGTCGTAACCGTCAAAGTGATGAAACTCAATAATTAGTCATGTCGATACGGCGCTTACGACGAGACCCAACAACGTAGCAGCGATGCTCGATCGGACATTTCTTTCTATACAAGAACATTATAATTCTGGTATAGTTGGAAAAAAAAAAAAACATTAGGAGGGCTTCTTTAAAAGGCCAATATTAAGGAAATTTTAACGTTGAAATCACGTCGTTATGATATGCTTTATAAGTACTTAACCCCTCCTCCCTGCCTCTCGCAGTACGTATCCATATAACCGGTTTTACATATACATCAGCGACTCTGACAGCTCATTTTAAAACGCAATCCCCTTTGAAATCTTCTCGTGTGTATCATTACTCGCTCGAGTTTCTATTGTTCGTGATAAAATCCTCGTTAGAGGGTACATACGCTCGCCAGTCCTCGCTTCGTACGCTGACGCACGTCTGCGCTTCTTTTCTATTCATACGAGAAATACACGCGCGCGCGCACACGCACAAAAATACATCATACTAATCCTTGATGGAAGACTCTATTAATTTTCTTAACGTTCTTGTAATAAAGCTTAACAACGTTCCTTGAAAACGAAGAACGTCAATTACAGGTTGCCAAGAATAATCGTAAATTTTTCCTCCTTTTATTTTTTTTTTTTTTTTAATTTTTTTTTCGAGAAGTCGTCCGTAAAACTCACATTAAAAATCACATTTATACTTCAACGTTTTATGTAACTGTGTGAGAAATAAAACGACTAGTACGAAGACTGGCGCGATATCGTGAACGAGTTATCGTCGGAGCGACGACGTTAACCAAATTAATATCGAACGAGTTATTGCTGATTTTATAGTATGAGGTTGAAAGGACCTGTATGCGCGCGCGTGTGTGTGTGTGTGTGTATAAAAGAGAGATAGATAGAGAGAGAGAGAGAGAGAGAGAGAGAGAGAGAGAGAGATGGCGAATTATCGCTCCTATCACGGGGGCCACGTTTACGTCAAATCTGACCACGTTTGTCAAACAGATTACGCACTGCTAAATAACAACGCTTGGTATGCTCGAACGAAATTTGAAATTTATGCGTGTCTCGCTTACACAAATAATTAATGGTCTTGCACTTGTAAGAACGTATGCTTTTGAAGTAATAAATGTAATTCATTCAATAAATTATATATATATATATATACTGCATACAATATGCACACGTAATATGTGTGCAATATAAAATGGTTGTGAAACGTATCGACTCGTTCGAGCAATCCTAATCTTACTTAGAACACGTCTAATCCCAGTTCACGTACGAAATAAGGACCACGACGATTGAATTTTCTTGTTAGCAATCGCGGTGCGCGTCGACCGGGAATACGGGCGGTGCATCGGTATATAGGTCAGCGAAAGAGGTCGCAGGTGCCTCGCCCACCTAGTAAATGTGGTGGGAAAGCAATAGAGAGAGAGAGAGAGAGAGAGAGAGAGAGAGAGAGAGGTACATTTTGCTGCACCGTACGATACATCGCCGTCGTCGTTTCTGCTGTTTCCGCTTGCAACATTCCGTCTCACTCGCGCGTTTCTGCATATCTACGCGTAAGCCAAGTCTGACGAAGCACCAACAGTATCTCTTCTTTTTCTTTTCACGTGTATATATATATATTCGTTTTATATACGTACGTGTTTTCTTCTTTCTAAGAATTTTTTTATCAAAAGCTTCCCTCCTGACTCCGGTATAGCTTCTATAACGAAACTAACATTGACAAGGATATATTATACACGTAACAAGAAAAATATACGTAAACACGTAAGACGAACGTATGAATTTTTTTCTTTTTTTTTCTTTTTTTCATTAGGTACTACGAACATATATCTGGATACATCGTACTATTTTTTTTCTCTTTCCTCCCCCTTCCCTCCCGTGCCGATTAGAAGATCGCAAACGATAAAGAGAAACAATGCGAATGTCGGAATAAAAAGTATCTTTGGCGTTTATTCCCGAAAGTTGTCGCATCGATAGGAAAAAGATTGGAGGAAAAGAGACAACGAATATAAACAGAAAAAAAAAGAAAAAACAGAAAAAAAAGAAAAAAGGGGAAAAAAACTCGGGACGTGGACGGGTATCTCGGTCGACTAAACATCGGTGTTCCCGGCGTTCGCTACGCTGCTCCATCGTAGAATTTCCATTATAGCGTGGAGAAACTCTTCGATGGAATGTCAAGCGCATCGTATCTTCCTCTTGCACGTTTCCGACGGCCTTCATTGTTCTAAGCGTCACACGTATCTAACCTTCTTATATGTATAGTACAAGGATAGAACTTGCACGATTTTACGCTACTTTATTTATTGCGCTTTGCCAGTTTCAAGGACTCTCCTCTCATCTCTCTCTCTCATCTCTCTCTCTCATCTCTCTCTCTCTCTCTCTCTCTCTCTCTCGTATTTATTCCATTATAGCTTCTCGATTGATTTCGAGTACTAAAGGATTACGTCAAATCCATTATTATTCCAATTCGGAAATATTATACCGCCGATTCCAAGCCGAATCAAGAGAGAGAGAGGGAGAGAAAGAGAGAGAGAGAGAGAGAGAGAGAGAGAGAGAGAGAGAGTAGTACACCGAAATTACGATCCAATCGATAGATCCGCGTGCTTATCGCGGTATCGCCCGAAACGTGACGCACGTTCGTTCGTAAAATTTCATTTAATTAACGGACAGGACAATTTTATTGTCAATCGTTACGATCCAATCGAAACAAACGTGAAACTTTTGAGTTCGACGGTCGATACGGAATAATCGATTGTTTAGAATTTGGAAGATATCGAAGAGAGGGGTTGGGGGAGAGTCTGCAGCTATTTGTAGAACAACATGGAAATTATACATACATACATATATATATATATATATATATATGTATATATATATATATGTATATATATATCGACGTATTGCATATAAGGATATGCAGGGGAAAATTATTGATATTTTACATACTCACACGCGCATAAAAACATACCCAAGGTAATCCCTGGACGAGATAGACTCCCATGACATGGCTGGATCGCTTCTTCTTCCTCACCGTAATTTTTCCCGTCGTTCCTTTTTCCCCTTCCGTTTTCCTCTTCTATTTTCCTTAACTCTAATCTCATCTCCCTCCGTCGGCATTATCCACACCGGCCGGTTTCTCGTCGTACGTTCTTCCACGCCGGCACATATTCTTTTTCGCTTTCTATACTATCTTGAAAATTCTCTCCTAAACCCTTTTTCACGTTCTTTATTCTAAACTCTTTCTCTCTTTCCCTCTCTTTCCCTCTCTCTCTCTCTCTCTCTCTCTCTCTCTTTATCTCTCTCTCTCTCTTTCTTTCTTTATCGTTTATGCCTTATAATATTTTCCTCGAAGGAACTTGCTTGCCTGTTTGCTGTGCCGTGCCGTGCCGTGCCGTATCGTGCCGTATCGTGTCCCAAGCGAAACAACACTCGTGTACTTTTGAACGTTAACGCACGCACACATACACGCACTCACACACACACACACACACGCACGAGGATATTATTCTCTCTTCAAGGTTATCGATAGAAGCCTCCCCTTTTACAGCCTCGTCCGACTTTCGATTTCACGTAAACTATTGCATTCACGTATCCGCATGCATAGGTGCACGTTTCTATGCTTCCCTTATTCTATTCGTTTCTATTTAGATATATATATATATATATATATATATATATATATATATCTCCCTCTTTTATATATTGTTATATTATAGTAATTTCTCTCTCTCTCTATCTCTCTTTCTTTTTATTACACGACAACACGTTTATCAGAGTGCTTTTAAGCTTCGTTAATTATTAATTCATCATTTTCCGAAAAATGGGGATATATATATATATATATATCAATCTCGTATATCTCAATTGAGAACGATAAATTTCGGCTAAATCTTCGATCTTGGTAATAGTACCTTTAAATTATCTCTTTTCCTTTCTCATTCAGGATAACGAATCGATCGAATTAAAAGTTACACCTGAGGTAGTTTAGAAATCGTAATCGGAACTATTTTCTCCTCCGTTTCTTTGATTTATAACCGCTCCGATATTTTCTTTCTTGCTGATAACACACGCTTGGACAGAATAATCGACATACAGTTGTATTTATGGAGAGAGTACATACATGCGTATCTATTACATATGTACTCGTACGTATATATCTTTATATATATATATATATATATATATATATATATATATATGTATGAATGTATGTATGTATGTATTGTATCTATGTATATCCGTTTTTCTCCGTTCATACGACGAAAAATAATTCTTACTTTTTGGCGAATATTTGTTCTCTTCTCATTTATTATATACTTTCCTTCATAATTGAACACCGTGAACAAAGTTATATCCTTGGAGAGTCGTCGAGCGGTAATAAGGACAAGACGAAAAGGAAATGGAAGAAATAGAGGAGAAAGAAAGTTGGCGATATTGACGTAAAAGGTTTCCCGTTACGCGAACTTTGATTGGCAAGTGTTTCTTCTTTAACGTTGGCAGTTATTTTTAATCTCACGCGCGAACGAAGGCTATAATTTTTTTTTTCCTTTTATTTTGTATCTCTATGTAAATATATATATATATATTTATTTATTTATTTATTTTTTATATATATGTAGGTGTGTGTGTGTGTGTGTGTGTGTATATAATATAGATATATATCTCGCGTTAATGCGATAACGTCGAAATAGTCTCTCTAAAACGATGCTCGCTCGAAAGGAACGAAGAAAAAACTATTTTAATCTCTACGATTCAACGTGCTCCTTTCTCGAACCGTTTAAAAATATTTTCGATGAACGGCGTGTGCGTCGTGCTCTCGCTATTCTCTAGACTTTGATTATCGCTAAAATATACTGTAGGTTCTTTATCGTTTATACCTTTTTGATAAACATTCGATTCGTAAGATCTAACAAACTTTCTTTATATATATATATATATATCTTGTGTGTGTGTGTGTGTGAATAAAAATCCCACTCTTCTTTTATCGATACTTCGAACCTCTCGAAAGATCGAGGGTCTCGTAATGTAACAAACAACGAACTAATCGAGAAGCTTTCCGGCGATACTCGTGAAGTTCCGAAGCGTCGGAGAAGTAACAACCGCAGCTTCCTATCAAGTTTGATCTTAACAACGAAGACGTCTTTGAGATAAGCTCCAAGTAATATAGGACTTTCGAAGCCGACGATCTTCAAATTATAATTTTCTCATTCATTCACGTTGGTCCGATCCGATGATCGTTAAATTCCTATTACGAGAACGCGAATTGATATTTCGCACAAACCGCGATTATTATTATGAACGGCCGTCCGTTCATTTATCTTTTCACCCCCTTTCTTTTTCCTTTGTCTTTTCTTTTTCCGTTAATAATAAGAAATAAAAAGAGCGCGAGGAGGAGCGAAGAGAACGAGGAGGAGGATGACTAAGAGAAAAAGAAGAAGAAGACAAAAAAGAAGAAGAAGAAGAAGAAAAAAAGACGACGGATAGATCGAGATCAATTACGGGCGATAAGCCGCCCTCTGTCTTGGAATTAGGAAAAGAGGCTCGTCGTTCGTTCGGCTACGTGGGACGATCGCGTCCGATTCCAAGTCGGCGGGCCGAACTTGAAAGACGACGACGACGACGACGACGACGGCGACGGCGACGGCGACGACGACGACGACGACGACGACGACGACGACGACGACGACGGCGACGACGGCGACGACGACGACGAGAGATCGTCGTGGTATCGGCTAATAGGAGATTCGAGATCCGAGCGCGCGCCGTTCCAGCGATTCGCGGTCGAGGCCGAAAAAAACGCTGCTGCTGCTGCTGCTGCTGCTGCTGCTTTCGTATCTGGTTCAAGGCGTTTCCACATGCCGTTGATCGATGTTCCGTCCCGGTTCTGAACACGATCGCCTCGCCGCCTCCCCCACCTCCTCCGGTACCTCCTCCGCCACCACCTCAACCGACTTACACCTCCTTCTCTTAACTTCTTTAACGTTTATCCTCTCTTCCGTGGGTAACGAGTTTTGCCGAGCGATGATCCTTCCCTCTCGATCTCCATCGTAAAAAGGGAAACCGGTAGGAACTGGAACGTGGATCGATTGGCGAACTTTTGAAACGATTTTGAAAAGAGGAACGGAGAGGAACGAAGTTAGAACGATGGATAGATGGATAGATAGATGGATAAATAGATAGATAGATAGATAGATAGATAAAGAGAGAGAAAGAGAAAAAGAAAGAGAAAGAGAGAGAGAGAGAGAGAGAGAGAGAGAGAGAGAGTGGGAGGACGCAGTACTCGTTAAGTTCTCTTTTTATCCCTTTTATTTCCTTTTTTATTTTTCTTTTTCTTTCTCTTTTTCTTTTCGATACACGCACTCGCTCTCGCCGTTATTCGCCCTCGACGGAACGCGAAAATCTTCCAACGGTGGTCGGGAGAGAACTGTCGCGCCCGAGCCGCAGCAGCCCGCAACACACGACTTCGCAAGCGATCCTCCTCCCCTCCCGCCCTTCCTCCGTCCATCCCTCTCTCTCGCTATTCCCTCTCCCCGCAATCCTCCCACTATGCTTTCGGACGCCCTCTCCTTCCTTCCTTCCTTCTCTCCTTCTCTCTCTCTCTCTCTCTCTCTCTCTCTTTCTCTCTTTCTCTCTTTCTCCCTCTCTGTGCTTCGACGACCACCCCTAGTCCTCCTCTCCGCCATCACCCTCGATATCCCTCTCGCTGCTTTCGTCGACGCTTCCCACCCCTTCGACTCGCGGAGCTTCACCTACATCTCGTTACCAACCTTCTGATACTATCGGTAGAATTCTACCCCTTCGGTTTGTCTTACTCGTAGGATTCTTCTTTTTTTTTTATTTGTTTTTTGCTTCTCTCTTTCTTCTCTATCTCTCTCTCTCTCTCTCTCTCTCTCTCTTTCTGTTCGCGTTGTTGTCTTGCGATAAAGTTCCTTAACGTTCTTCAACGTTCTTTACGTTATTCCTCTTACCTCTTACCTTTTTTCTTTGTTTTTTTTTTTTTTTTTCAATCGAGAAGTACATCCAGTTCGATTAAAAGGTAAGTTCGGTACCTACGAATATTCAACGTGAATCACTCTGTATAGCTCCGATTCGGCGGCGGCGAAACTCGATTCTAAAAAGAAATTCCATTGCGGAAGTGGTAAAGGTCGAAATAAATCGAGCTGTCCGATCGTGCCGCAATCTCGAGCGTGACTACTACTCGCCGTTGTGGATCCGTCACGTGACCCGTCCCGCCAATCGCAAGTAGTACGAGTCGTCGATTTCGTCGAACACGGGTCCGTCCGTCTTTCCGCGGACGATAACTTTTCCGTTTGTTCTTTAAGTCGTAGTAGTTTTGCGAGCTAAAGATAAAACTTGGAGAGAGAGAGAGAGAGAGAGAGAGAGGGGGAGAAAGAGAGAGATAAAATAAGACAAAAACCCGATAAAATAAATATATTTACCTTTGGGATTATTGCGAATTGATGAAACGCTCGAAGTTTCTGTAATTTCGAAAGGAGATACCGATATATCGTAGGAAGAAGAAGGAGGAGGAGGATGAGGATGAGGAGGAGGAGGAGGAAGTGGAGGTGGATTTCGGTCCTCTTGAGTTTCGATTTCGAAAGGATTGTGGCCAGGATTTCGCGGAGAAAATTAATATTTATTTAGAGCTTTTCACGGAGGTTACTCGGAGAGATAGATGTGTAATATCTTGGTATACGAAAGAGGATCCGGATATGTCGTCATCGAACGTCGATCGTCCAAATTCTCCTTTGAGAATTTTTCTTTCGTATCTTGGAAAGCAAACGAGACGAATTGGAACGTTTTAGATCGAAAGTATCCCGACTGTTTTTATTTTTTCTTTTTTGTTTTCTTTCTTTTTTGTTTTTTTTTTGTTTTTTTCTTCAGGGGAAAGCCATCGACGAAGTCTCCCAACGGTCACGGACTAGGTTTGGACTTTATTCGGAACTTTCTGAAAGAGAACACTCGTTGGGATTTTATGAGATGCCACGGAGCACAACGCCAACAAAACTGTAAGGATGGAAGGACGCTCCGTTGCGGATCTTTTGCCCGAAATTGCCTTATGCACGATTACCGGTGTCTCGAGAGAACAAAAAAAAAAAAAAAAAGAAAAAGAAAAAAGGAAAAAAAAAAATATTCCTTTCAGAGAGCGCGTACGTCGAGAGACAATGACGAATAAATAAATTTTCTCGAGCTTCGTCGTAATTTAATTTAATCGGAATCGTTGTTATCGCGATAATCGTAAGGGGAAGAAGAATTGAAAGAAATAGAAACGTAATTCTCGCTTCGCGTTCTCGTCAATTGGCGGGCAGCGTCGAACGAGGTAAAGTACGAGCATCGATAAATTAATAAAAAACTCAAACTCGTACGAGCCTCATAAATCCCAGCTAATACGTCATTGGTTAATCGCATTTCTTTCGAAGTTCTGACAGTCGTTCCCTTATTTCTCGTGTTATGTATTTACCTCGAGGAAGAAACGTTTCAACAACGGCCGTCGCGCGTCGTATAATGTTGTCGGATAATGAAAATGCGGTACCGAAATGAAGTCTTCTGCACTGCGGTGAACGTTAAAACGTGCGGAAAGGCACAAAATTACCCTATAAATTCCCGCAACGGGTTTTTATCAAATCCCCATTCTTCACCCGACTCGTTTATTTCTCTCTTTCTTCTTTACTCCATTCGCCTACCTTCTCTCCTGCTACTCATTTACTCTATTTAGCGCGTACCCAACCATTCTGATGGACCACGAAAGCCGGTAAAGGTGCGTCGAGGTCCCTCATGATTTGCCCCTTTGTGGCTCTTAATGTCCATCAACGTTTGATACCAACTGCTCTTGCCAACGCGTAATGCCATAATGCGAGCTCTGTATCGGACAGATTTTCAATACAGGCCCGTTGCATCTCGTTTCGTTCGCCTTCGCTCGTCAAAGAGCAACGTTATAGGTACTTAAATACATGCCAATTTATAATAAATCCTTTATCTGTATAGCGTTAGCCATCGTTCGTTTCTCCAAACTTGCGATCATCGATAATATTACTTTTATTATCTTTTCTTTTTTTTATTCTCGCGCGAGTGCTTTAGATTCTCTGCGCTTTCGTTCTTCGCGTCTCTCTCTCTCTCTCTCTCTCTCTCTCTCTCCCGTCTCTCATTTAGTTTCATCAAAGAGCACCCTCCGGCCACTATTGTTAAACTGCTTAACCACGTTGCAAGGTGCCTCGGTGACTCTCCCTCTATGGCATCAACGTGTTTGCCAATGTTTAACATAGTTTCGATCGAAATACCAAAGTATGTCGGCTTTAAAACTAGCTCCATTATCGTTCCTTAAACAACCTCGAAACACTTTTTCTCTTTCTCTCTTCGAAACAGAAAGTTTTTCCCTGTATCTTCGATTCCTCGTTCCTAATATACGTTTACGTGGACTATCATCCTTATATTCGTCATTTGGAAGGATGAATTTCAGGATGAATAATTATAGATCGGATTTAATTCATTTCTATATTTCTTCCTTCTTTCTTCTTCTTCTTCTTCTTCTTCTTCTTTTTTCTTGTTTCTTCTTCTTCTTTTTTTGTTAAATTTGAAAACCCTTCTTGAGAAGATATCTTTAGGAAGAGTAATTTCTCGTGACGGCCTTATTCCCTTTCCGTAACTTTACTCCTTACTAAGAATCATCCACTCGATGTAATCCTTTTTGCTCTTGTCCTTGAAGCGAAAAATATCTCGTTTAAGGTGGCCTCGAATATTAAAGCTATGTGTTCTTCGTTTATCGTTCTCTCTTACTCTTACGAGCTAGGGAGCGAGCGAGCGATTCGCCAAAACCACTTGGAGATACGAGGAGGAATGCATAAAAAAGTAAAGAACTCGGTCGAACGTTCTCGTTATTAGAAAGGAATTCCCTTTTTACCAAGGTCCGTTACGCGAAAACGTTTCAACGTTCTCTCACGTCGGAGAAAGCGAGTACGACGATGTCGTCGTCTTCATTCGTTTTCTCTCTCTCTCTCTCTCTCTCTCTCTCTCTCTCTCTCCCCTTTCTCCCCTTACTCCCTCTTCCTTCCTTTTGCTCTTCCTATACTTTTTTCTTTTTCATATTTTCACGCTCGTTTCTTTTCTCGCATGCGATTCCTTTCTTCTTGAATCTCAATGGACTCGATTTTCGAATGTCATAGTTCAAAACCGATTACATCCTATCGTTTTGTTTTCTTCCTTATTTTTCCATCACATATCACTTTTATCGTCAAAAGAGTGTTCGATGGATATAGGTATAACGATATCGAATCAATTCCAATCCGACGATGAATAATGACAAATTGTTAAAAAAAAGGGAACGGAAAAAAAGAAAAAGAAAAAGAAAAAGAAAAAGAAAAAGAAAAAGGAAGAAGAGAAAAAGAAGGACGTGGCGAAATTAACGAGGATATTTATATTTCTCTCGGTTGTCGGCTTCGCAAATTGGCAAAGATAAATTTTGCAATCCTTGGGATAGTAAATTAGCTAAGAGAGATTTTTATATATAGGATACAACAACGGTAGCCCCCTAGACGTATGCTACCCTGATAACAGGCCCGTCTAGCGTGTGGTCTTCCTCCTTCGCTCTCTTAAGTCAATTTCGTTGACGGAGTTCGTATTTTCTGGGAGTAAACTAAGCAGAAACGATGAGCGACAATACCAGTCGAGCGGGGGTTTTAAAGTAAAGTATCTATCCATTCCACATCGATTCTAGGAGTTAGGTTTCTACTAAGAAAGACAAGATTTATCGAGTCGACGTATCGAGATCGATCGAGAGGAAAGATTCTAATGTGTATGGAATGGGACTTTGGAAGTGTCTCTCTCTCTCTCTCTCTCTCTCTCTCTCTCTCTCTATATATATATATATATATATATATATATATGTATATATGTCTCTCTATTTCTCATCGGTTTCACTTTGACCCTTGCCGAATATTACCTCGCGAAGATAAGACGGTCGATACGAGGAACGAAATCGAGTGGATCTCCGCTTCCTTTCGAGTGTATTTGCGTTCTGAAACTCCCTTTTCTACCCGTACTCTCTTATCCTCCGGCTCTTTCCCCGTGTTTTTCTCTTTTGTCTCTCTCTCTCTCTCTCCCTCTCTCTCTCTCTCTCTCTCTCTTCCGTTCTCGGAAGGATATCGAAGAAGTCTCGATGTAAAGCGGCGACACGTCAAAGGGGGTTCGCTTTGCTCCGTAGCACTCCTTCCTTCCTCTTCCGTTCCCCAGCCTTACCCTCCCTCCCTCCCTCCCTCCCGCCCACCACCTCTTCCTTTCTCGGATGTAAGCGGTGCGCGCGCGCACGTCTTCTCCCGGTCCCACCATAAAAGTGGGCGAGGCATTGCCCTCTCGTGAACTTTCGGCTTTGGCAGATGTACATAGGTATCCCAGCCAGCCGAATCCTGAAAGGAGGAGAGAGAGTGACCCGTTTTCTATCTCGTTCCTTCTAACCACCGTACTCTTTGCTTTCCACCATTCTCCGTCCTCGTTCCCGCCACCGAGCGTATCCGAACTCCACCGAACCACCACGAGGTCCAGCTTTTCTATGTATGAGTACGCCGTGCTGTATCTACGTTTGCTGCGGGCGCGCGGGTGAGCGACGAAGAAAGGACTACCCCTTCGTCTACCGAATCTAGAACTATACGTAGTCGCTGTCTTCTTCTAACCTACATCTTACATATATATATATATATATATATATATATATATATATGTATATATACATATCTATCTTATATACATATATATATATATATATATACTTTGATGCGTGAGCTTATCTCTTCGAGTACAAGTAGTCACGTAGCGCGTATCTATACATATATGCATGCATACGTATATTTTTCAACCCTTACACCGCCCCCCCTCCCTCCCTCCCTCCCTCCACCGCCACCCCTTTATATACGTTTGATACCACGCAAGTCCGATTTGAAAAATTAAATCCCCGTTTGTTACAAAGTTATACATATGTCGGACGATATTCCGTTGATCTTCTCTTATCACTTCGGTCGGAACGGCTTTGCCTGGTTTATGGAGGACGCGTGTTTCAACTGTCCTTCGAATATCGATGAGCGAATATCGTTGGTCCGGCATTAATGCGATACGATCCTACACCTACGTGGGAGAGTTAGTTTTATGCTGCCAAGAATCTCCGACGTTACCTCTCGCTCCTATATATTCTCGCTTACCGATTTAAACATATTTCGTCGACCGGGAGGACAGCAAAATTCATTTTGCCATCGTGATCATCAAGTAATAAAACTAAGAGTTGAAAATAATTAACATTCCGTATCAACGTTCTCTCTCCCTATCTCTCTATCTCTCTTAATTAAACTCGCTCCGTGTCCATACTTCTTCCCCTATTTCTTTTTTCCTTTCGTTAGGAAAAAGAAAAAAGCGAGGAAAAGGAAAGGGAAAAGGGCCGTATAAGATAGTCGGAGTGATTAATTATTTCTTAATGGAGCCGTACTATACCGACCGATCCATCACAAGGTGCAAAAATGCAAAGAGGCGTTTGACGTAGACGCTTCGTTCCAACAATATAAAGAAGCACTATCTTTACGGGTTATCGGGTTATCGTTCAAGTGTGATCCTACGAGAGTGGGCCGGAAAAGAAGTACTTCTCTCACTTTCTTCTCCCATTCTTTTGCTCTAGCCGTCCCTCTAACTCAACGCGACGGACTTGCAATCTTCGAGTATTACCTTTTCTATCTCGCGTTTCTCTCCAACCTCCTACAACCAACCATCTTCCTCGGCAAAAGGGGGTGATAGAGACGGAGACGGAGACGGAGATAGATAGGGAGAGACAGACAGACAGACAGACAGATAGACAGACAGACAGACAGACAGACAGAGAGAGAGAGAGAGAGAGAGAGAGAGATATGGATTTAATTTTCTACGAGAATTAAGAGAAATCGCGTTAGGACGATCGCAGGCGAGCGAGGACGCTAGCTCGTATACGACGTCGGATTTAATTTCGAATCAAAATTAGGTTAAACGCGTCGGAGCTTTCCAACCTCGGCCTCTTCAGTCGTGAATTTTTCGTTAATTGCTTTTTCCTATTTTTTTTTTCTCTTTGTTTTAATTTTCTTTTTCTACTCCCTTTTCTTTTCTTTTCTTTTCTTTCCTCGTTTGTCCTAGGAACTTTTCACGCTGAATTAAAATTAAATACGTTTATCGAATGGGTTTGCGTAATCGAGTTGGTCGTAAAACTGGCTCTCTCTCTCACTCTCACTCTCACTCCTTCTCTTTCGATTTTAATACAATCATTATGTATGTATACATCTATATGTATATGTATGTATATATATATATATATATATATATATATATATATATATATCTCTCTTTTTAGAAATTTTAATAATCGTTCCACGTTTTTTCTTTCGCAATCTCTATCCATTGTACTTCGCGAAGAGAATAATCTTTCAAAACGGATATCCACTCTCTATCTCATTTGTCGGTGTCTGAGGTGAGATATATAGCCTCGCGATAAGGAAATTTTTGAAACGATGATATTTCAAGAAGAAGAAGAAGAAGAAAAAGAAGAACCCTGAACAGGGAAATGCTGGTTGCATGCACTATGAAGGCGTCGAAGGTAATAAATGATGATTCTTCGTGGTAATATATATAATATATAATATATATATATATATATCCTTGGTGGTGCGTCTCGAGTATTTAGAACAGTTTCGATCGACCAAGATGGGATTGTGAAAAATGAATGGCGGACAAGAAATGTCGAAGGAAAATATCGAACAAGTTGGACACCTAGTTTCTTGAGAACAAATTTCTCTCTCTCTCTCTCTCTCTCTCTCTCTCTCTCTCTGTCTCGATTCATCATCGCATCGAAAAAGTTGTCAGTTAGAAACAGTTAAATAAATTAAAAAATGAAGCTTCTCCCTGACATAGATGTAGATGGTCAAACCTTTGGATCAACAGGTATTTAATCATGATCGAAGATATGGCGATTATATCGGTTGATCGGTACATATATCGATTATCTCCAAGATAAAATGTCTTATTAATAATTAAACCACACCCCACAAAGTGGCCCTGCCAAACTCATGCATCTATGACAGTTTGGAGGCGTGACGACGGTGTGTCTAAGATGATTTTCCCGGGTCGCAATTGGCCGACGTGTATTCAAAAATAGTAACACTGGGTGTGACCAACGCACATGCAAACGCGTAAAACTCGCGATTGTATGTGTCTTGTAACATATATGTATATATACACACATACATATACGTAGAGATCTATGTAGGTATGTGATACGCACGCTGTGCCGAAAGCAAAGAGAATGAGTAAGAAAGAGAAAGAGAAAGAGAAAGAGAGAGAGAGAGAGAGAGAGAGAGAGAGAGAGAGAGAAACACACACGGAGACAAAACCATGTGGCCTGGCGGAGACACTAAGTGCTCGAAAATGCTGAAGGCTTCACTCTGATCTCCGACTCCAAGGATTTCGGGTGTGTTTTGAGGGATCGGCCGAGATCGAGAACACGTTTTTCCACGATCAAATAAAATCGTCAAAAAAAAAAAAAGTGATTTCGGTCGAGATAGTTTGATTGATTCGTCCGTCGAGTCTCTTCGACCGTTCGTTTCTCGTACGTTCGTTCGATAACACGTACCGTGACGTGACGATCGCGCATTCGTCGTAATGCTTCTTTTATTTTCGATATCGATACGAAGCTAAACAAGAAATATCATCGGAAAGTTAACGATGAGAGTTCGTTGATGCGCGTTGACGCTCGATAAATAAAAAGTACTGTGAAGTCTGTGAGTGATAAGAATTTCATATGCGAGTCGTTAGATATATTCATATATATATATATATACATACGTGTGTGTATATATATATATATATACGCACTTATATATCTAATGTTTCACGTTTCATACTCGCGAAGGAATAGTTAAACGCATGAATGAGTGAAAGAGTGATACTACCGAGGGATTTGCCAAAGGATTTGGAGTAATATCAAGATTGTTTTTCTATTTCTCTTATTCACGATGAGTAAGTTTAAGTAGTAGGTATACGAATCGATTAAAAAAGATTACATGTATATATATATATATATATATATATATATATGTATGTATGTATGTATATACATGTATGTATATGTATATATACGTGTGTGTATATAATTAGTAATATAAGAAGACATATATAACGTGGAAAAAAGATTTTTGTGATACAAGTTGGACTTGAAATGATGACCCTCGTAACCGATACCGTTCCGTACGCGTACGATAGCGTGACTAGCAGGTCGAATTACGACAGTTATCGACATCATCATCTACATCACCATCATCATCATCATCATCGCCATAGGCACATCTATGCGTCCACGGATAACGAGTATCTTCCGAGTTACCTTAGCAAAAGAGAAACGGAGGAACGACAGATGAGGAACGTCAACGCCGATAACAGTTTGGCGTCGGTCAGCTCGGCTCACTTTCGTCATGAAAACGTCAGGTGAAAAAGAATTATATATTTATATATATATATATATAGAGAGAGAGAGAGAGAGAGAGAGATATTTCAATGGAATATACTTTCTTATCTTTCGTTTTATTAAAGGAAATCAAAATTGTCGGGCTTAGGTGTTAATCGAAACAATAAGTAGGATTGAACAAAAGTATAGAGAGATAAAGAAAATTTGGAGACGAGAAAAGGAAGTCTGAGAGTAAGAGAGAGAGAGAGAGAGAGAGAGAGAGAGAGACAGAGAGAGAATTTTTTGACGCGATCAAAGTCAAAGACCGATCTCTCTCTCTCTCTCTCTCTCTCTCTCTCTCTCTCGAGACGCGATCGCGTGACGTAGAATAAGGCGCTTAGCTTACGACGAAGTACGCTTATACGCTCTTCTCGATTCTGTGTCAAGTGCATAATGGAAAAGTTAGCGTGATTCCACGTAATTACACGTTCGTAACGCGCGCGAGTTTTTACCTCCGTGGGGAAAAAAAAAAAAAAAAAAAAAAAAAAAAAAAACAAAGAAAAACAAAAAGAAAAAAGTTAAAACTTTTTCGACTACGCCGTGTTTACACGATAAAGTAGCCGTTGTTGGTGTTTACGCGTTTGCTTTCGTTTAAAAGAAAGAAGGAAGAGGTAAAAGGGAAAAGAAGAAGAAGAAGAAGAAGAAGGAAAAATGAAAAAAGAGAAAACGAATCCCACGTGCCGCGAGCGTTACACTGATCCGATGGAATCGTTAATGACGAATTTGATTGATTTTAATATCGATATTTGTTGCTCCATTCTTTATAGCGTTCTTTTTATCCTTTTTTAACGAGCCAACGCACACAATTACGTATCCGTGTTTGAAAAAAGAAAAAAAAAAAAAAAAGAAAAACAAGGGCGGGGAAGGGGGGCGAATACGGGTTCGAACAAATATCGAACGAATGATTTAACAAAAATGTTTCGGGGGAGAAGACATCCTTCGATCTTCTCGAGGAGTAGTTTCAACCTCCGCGCGCGCGCGCGTGCGCGATCTTATTTCGAAGAAGAAGTTCGGTCGGCCGGCTCAGAGTCCCGGCAGGGTGATCTATCACTTTCTCTCGGTTAGAACGTACGAGTGACACATTTATCGGTGTGCCGTTGAAATCGAAGTCCGAAAGTCTGTATTTTAAACGAAAATGCGACGACGGCTTTAAAGCGCATTAAACCATTTTCACCTCGTACCTCGAGCTTGCTTCTCTTTGTTTTTCCTTTTCTCCCGCCCCTCCCCCGTTCTTCACTCCCAATGTCTTTTCCACCATCTTTACTTTGTCTCGTATTAAAACGAATCTCTCTCTCTCTCTCTCTCTCTCTTCCTTTATCCCTCACTCCCCACCCGCCCGGGTTTGCGTATCGAAGTGTACATAGAGTAAAGTAGATGGTTTATGGCGTATAGAACTTAGGAACGACCACCTGGAACGATTCCAATCGCGGAAACTGTTTTCTGACAGACTTACGCACGTGGATCCATTATTAACTACCGGCTAGCGATAACTAAAGGATGATTAAGGCAAGAATTCGGCAACGTTTATTTGCGATATCTTAACTAGCAGTTTCATCGCGAGTCCTACACGTGTATTATCTTTCCTTTGATCTTCTTCTTTTTCTTCCTCTCTTCATATATATATATATATAATATATATGTGTATGGGTTATGATATGTATGTATGGGTATTGATAACCGAGAGACAATTGAGTAATTGGTAAAATTTTGTTGAAAATAGGACACAGTCTCGATACATCCTAGACTCGGACGATGCATCGTCGGTTGTATCCGCTGACGCCTCCGCGGATCTCGAATCGCCATCGGCAGACGGTGAGGAAACGAATGAGAGCGAAACGATCGAGCACGTGCCACATCCGCACGTATTGGACGCGGGATCGCCTCACGGGCCACGGAGATGCCTGCTTTGGGCTTGCAAGGCTTGTAAAAAGAAAACCGTAACCGTCGACCGTAGGAAAGCTGCCACCTTGCGCGAAAGAAGACGCTTGAGAAAGGTCTGTGTCGGTTCCAATTGGTTCGTATTTCAAACGATCGGATAAACTTATTATCCTAGTACTAATTTGTCCGAATCGATATAATAAATCCCTTACGTATCGATAATTACTCGACTAAACGAACACACACACACACACATATATATATATATCCCACGTTGAACTCTAACGAATTTGTTAATTAATCAAGAGACCGTCGTCGGAAGATCTCATCCGAGATCGAATTTCATTGCGCCGGTTATCCAATTAACCGTACTCAACTTCCAACAACTCGGCCAAACGCAATTTTGACCGTGGAGTGCTTTCCTCGTCCGAACTAATTGACTCGAAGTAATCCATGCGAGCTACGATAAACTTTAAGAAGCTTTCAAACGAATTCGTTCAGAGATCTATAATAAAAACGAGAGAGAGGGAGAGAGAGAGAGAGAGAGGGGGGAGGGGGAAATGCGATTATACCTGTTTGTCGAATATCGATTAACTTTGATATCTATCTCGCGTTAAAATTGGATAAATATGAAAGGATCGTTTCCACTTTAATACATAAGTGAGAAAACGTTCTAAAAGATATTACGATTAAAGATGGATATCAGTTTTGACTCGTTCCAAATTTTGTCCACCTCTTTATTTTATGTTTGATTTTACCTACCTCTCTCTCTCTCTCTATATATATATATATATATACACATATATATATATATATATATATACATAAATGTATATGTATGTCTATATGAATGTAGTTTTGAAAGTAAACGTTTACGTAGCGCATCCGAGGTATTTGATAGAAAGAAAACATTTGTCGACGTTTATTGGCCATTAAAATGAAACGGCTCCGAAATGGCGAATAATTTCGAAGGAGCCTATTTAATATCATCGCGTGATAATTTGGTTTGCCATTCGAGAACGTATCGTTCCTATCGGACCACTTGTTAACTTCGATTAATTTATAGTTTCGTTGATACAACGTGTCTAACGATCGTATTGCAGGTGAACGAGGCGTTCGAAGTTTTGAAACGAAGAACGAGCAACAATCCGAATCAACGTTTGCCAAAAGTGGAGATACTTCGAAATGCAATAGAATACATCGAAAGCTTGGAAGCCTTGCTCCAGGGCAATCGATCTTCCGGTTCGCAGGATCATTCGTCTATGGAAAACATGGTACGTAAAGGAAACAAATATCTCGAGCTATCGGTTAAACACTCTTTAGTTGTTGTCTCTTTTCTTTTTTTTCTTTACATTCGAAACGGTTTCAATAGAAAATATTTATCGAGCGTATCGGTTAGATGAAATTTTTCGAAAAGAGACGAAGCGTAATTCACGGCGAGATACTTTTTTCGTATGTCAATCCGTGAACTTTATTGAGTTTACCCTTTTATCGGGGTATGCTTGCGAACGAATTCACCGCAAAAGTGACCGGTCTCCATCGTTTTTGGCAAGAAGTATTGGAAACCAATAAGAAAGGAAAAAGAAGGAAAGAGAGAGAGAGAGAGAGAGAGAGAGAGAGAGAGAGAGAGATGTGTAAGGCGAGCGTTCGTAGCCACACCGATGCCATTACTTTCGTTGCAGTTAAAACCACGGAGAGTATCCGTTTATTTTCATTTTACCGACGATCCTAGTGGGATCGTTCCAAATATCCTCCGAAAAAAAATCTCTCGATATGTTTATTTGGACGAGATAATGTCACGTCTGAAACAATTTGATTATAAATGAACAAAAGAAAGAAAAAAAAGAAAAGAAAAAAAAAAACGAGTTAGAACAATTTAAGATAACACGATAGATTTTTCACTTTTTTCGTTCGTTCGCGTATTCTCTCTCTCTCTCTCTCTCTCTCTCTCTCTCTCTCTCTCCCTCTATTTTTCTCAGCTTTAGTTTCTTCTTTTTATTTTTCTTCGAAGGAGAAAAAAGAAAAGAAGGAAGATCGGCGATCGAGAAGGCAGATCTTTTTTTTTCTTCTCCTTTTTCTTCTTCTTCTTCTTCTTTATCTTCTCACCCGTCCGACCTCTTTGGGGGAAAGCTGGAGTGGTAATCGGCGTCGCGCCCTCTGATCTCTCGCCTTCTTTCTCTCATTCATTCCTACACTCCGCGGGCCACTAAACACCCCGTACACATTTTATCCGTCTTCCCATATTCCTCTATTTGTACTCGACGCATTCTATATGTGGCGTCGCCTCGGACTATTCTCGGATTGAAAGAGACTCCTCGTTATTCTCTCTCTCTCTCTCTCTCTCTCTCTCTCTCTCACTCGCTCAATCTCTCTTTCTCTCTTCTTACGTGTTCAACATCCTAAAGAGAGCGGCGAGAGGGGAGCTCGTCTCTCGAGAAATCTCTCGACGTATACGTCGATACGTATGCATTTTAATCGATTTTTAACGATCATTCGATCGTCATACATTTCGTGACGTGGAACGTTATGATTCTCGTTGGATTACGAAGGACGCGAAAGAGAAAAGAGAGAGAGAGAGAGAGAGAGAGAGAGAGAGAGAAAAGAAAGAAAAGAAACAAAAAAGGAAAAAGAAAATGAGAAGGAAGAAGATTAATCAGAAAAGATGCTTCGTTTGCTGTGTCAGAAAGGAAAGGAGAATAAAAGAGAGAGAAAGAGAGATATATAGAGAGAGAGATCGAGAGAGAGAGAGAGAGAGAGAACGTAGCCGACCTCCAACATTGAGGCCGTAGTGCTATCTACAAGAGCAAACATCGTGCTTATTTAAAGCCGGCATTTTACTCTGCACGGCGGTTAACTCATCCTACTTTACGATAAAAGCTGCCCGATTCCTTGTCGTCTATCTTTTCATGAAACGCGGGAGCGTTCTTGACACTCGACCGAAAGATGGATCAAGAGAGAGAGAGAGAGAGAGAGAGAGAGAGAGATAGAGAGAGACGAGAGACAGACAATAAAAGAAGAAATCGGAATGATACGCTTAGCGTCTGAGAGTGCAGCAACCGCGTATATCGCCTCATGAATCCCTGGCGAAGAATCCACGACGTAGCAGCAAAGATGAAAGTTTACGAGATCGAACGAACCACTTTGCGTTGTGCGTTTCCCTTTTCCGATTTATTCTCCCTTTTGCGATTTCCATTAGACGAGGAATAACTACTTGTGCTATTACTTTGACGACGTATAAAATCCGTATTAAATCGAATTAAGAATGGCCACGATTTTCTCGTCTTTCTTTTCTTTTTTCTTTCTCCTCCTCCTCCTCCTCCTCCTCCTCCTCTTCCTCCTCCTTTCCCTCGTTTTCCACCTTTCCCCTCACCCCGCCTTCTATCTCGTTTAAACCATTTCATTTCATTTTATTTTATTTTATTTTATTTTATTTTATACGAGAATGATATAACGTATACAAAGAAACAGAAAGAAAGAAAGAGAGAGAGAGAGAGAGAGAGAGAGAGAGAGAGAGAGACGATATTTGGAACGCACGAATCGAAATACGAATAGTATCTAATATTGCATACCGACCTATCGACTAACCCCATATATCGATCCGTACGAAATATACACTTGAGAGAAAAAAGAGGTTTCAAAGGAGAGAAAGAAAGAAAGAAAAGAAGAAAAAAGAAAAGAGAAGAAAAAAAAGAAGAAGAAGAAGAAGGGTCTTCTCTTGATAACGATCCAAGAGGGTTGAAGCGGGGTTAATCATCGATCGTTGCCGTCCGCGTAGGTAATATTCGCGTTTGCCTTTACGATAAGTCCCGTCGTCTTTGTCGTCAGGAAGAGGAGGAGGAGGAGGAGGAGGAGGAGGAGGAGGAGGAGGAGGAGGAGGAGGAGGAGGAGAGAAGAAAGCTAAGAGAATTTTTCCTTTGCCTCCCTTCGTTTGGTCTCTCGCGACGAGCATTGTGATTTGTGACTGCTCGCTCCTCGAATCGGTCCGACGCTTTATATTTAGCGAGGGTGAGCCGACATCGAGGGAGAGGAGGTGAGGGCAAAAGACGCGAGAGGGAAATATATTTCATTGTGTAATCCTCTCGTAGAAGAATCCCAAAGTGGCATGTCCTCTCTTTCTCTTTCTCTCTCTCTCTCTCTCTCTCTTTCTCTCTCTCTCTCGCTCTCTCTCTCTTTGGAGAGACCACGAGCCCGCCCAACGTGAAATCGCCGAGTGTTTCCTGCGAAATTCCTGTGGTCGCTCAGGAATCTTCTTTCCGCTTTCAGTAAGGCACGTCGCTTTTACAAAGCCTCAAAGCTCAATTTGTCTCTCACTTTCGTCCTTACCACGATTTCCTCCGTAGACGTATACACACTTTTCGACGCTCACCTAAAATTACCGACGTGATTTTCGCATACTCCTTCTCTCTCTCTCTCTCTCTCTCTCTCTCTCTCTCTATCCCTCTCTGCTTGCCTGCCTTCTCGACCAAGGCACGCTTAACTGATCTTTCACAAACTATTTCACCAACCTGACAAGACTCGAACGATCGATTATCCCTTGAAAATTTATTTCCAGCTACCTCTTCGTACGGCTATGTATTGCCATTGTTATTTCTCCGTTATATTGCGCGAAAGAACGACGTCGGGGTGTGCGTGTAGAAAAAAAATGTGGAAAACGTTTGAGTTATGGCGTGAGATTTTTTTACGCAGCCACACGGGTTAACGTCATTACCGTGACTCGCTATGTGGTCGTGTTCGTAACAGCCCACTAAATAGATACAGAGATAGAGAGAGAGAGAGAGAGAGAGAGAGAGAGAGAGAGAGAGAGAGAGAGAGAGACAACCCTTTTTACATCCATAAGAAAAAACAAAAAAAAACGATAATATACACTTAATGCTGTCGTAGGTCAAAAACCATTAGACCGCCTGACCGTTGAGCGAGCTGCACGTGTCCCACACGTGTGTGTTGTTTTTTCGTTGCATAGAAGAGAACGATGCTGCCGTTAAAGGGCAAAAAACGAATCTTTTTCGAAATAATTTATATTACTTAACGTTTGATTGTATTGCTTATATGGGATTAACGGGGAATATAACGTCGTCATCGTCGATATCATCGAAATAAATGTTTCCTTACCTTTCTCATATTATAATCCGATTTATGTGGAATTGTCAGCCATCGATATCCGATGGTTCGGTTGAAAATTGAAGGAGATCGGATAAATTGTCAAGGAAAATCGTGCTGAAACGAACGGGTAACGTTTAAAGGGGGCTGACACTGGGTGTGATTCGACGTCGTCCAACATGTTGTCTCATCTATCGACAAGTTTCACCCATCCCATTCACATTTTATCTTTATCCCCGTTATATCGCGCATCGACCGATCTCGCTTTTGGTTGAGGCACTGGGACGCGCGTGATCGGCTTTCTGATAATGGCTACGACCACAGTTAATCGCTTACAATCGAGTCGATAGAGACATTGTATCGTTGATCTCATCCTCCCTATAGACCCTGATATAGTTATAGTATTCCATGTCTATATTAAATAAAAGCGTCCAATTTTCTCGATGGACGAGTCATACTCGTTTTGTTTCGAATGAAATTGTTATACTTTACTCTCTCTCTCTCTCTCTCTCTCTTCCTCTTCGTATATGTTTCTCTCGCGAATGTCTGGGCCCATCGATTAGCCTTAAAAGCAAGCCCAAGCCCACGGTCGATTCATCGGTCCGTCCTTCCCTCGATAAGCGAATCTCGCTACGAGCTCCACGCGAGGTTAAGCTCGAAAGACGTCCTTTCGACGAAATTAGAATAGAAAAAAAGAAAAGGAAAAAGAAAAATCTTTCTTAATCGCGCTCGATCCGACGACACCGAAATTATACCGATGACTTGCGCTTGGCTCGAGCAACGTCGAACGTCGAAACTTCGTAAGACATTAACGAGCACGACGTTTTTCGACGATATTAAATAAATCAACGATTCTCCTCCGCTTACGTCCTTGATCGTTTCGTATTCACAACTAGCAACACACACACGCATATATGTGTGTGTACGTGTATAAATATGTACGCCTCGTAGAATATATATTGTTTGTAGGGAACACTGGCTGCCAATAACCAAAGAAATATCGTCCCATGGCAACCACTACTCGCATAACTTTCGTCTCTTCTCGATGATTCTCAAAAGTTTTCGTCTGCATCCTTAGGTTACGACGAGTCCCTCGATTTTACGTTTACCATCGGCATCGAAAAGTTACCACCATTTTCATCGCCGTTCGGTAACGAGTCATCGAGACGTGCCGACGTATAATTCGGTGTTTACGATGTTTTCGAGAAGTAAGTCGCGCGGAAGAGTATTATATATTACTCGTTTGCGTAAATATTCATTAAATATCGTCGAAGATGTCTCTCTCTCTCTCTCTCTCTCCCTCTCCCTCTCTCTCCCCCCTTTATCTTCCTTCCTCGTTGGAGCTATCCGTCGGTCGTCGCCACCAAAATATCTTTTCGTTTGTGCTACTACGATTCTCCGATAGAAAGTCTGCCCGAGTTTGGCCTATTCGATCATTGCTAAAATCATCGATAAATTTTATTTCGTCGGTCCGATCATCGGAAATGCTATCTATAACGCGTTCGTTAACGCTTCGAATGATTCCGTCGTGAAATATATTCGTTCGCGAGCGAATTCGTCTCGAGTTCGTGTATTCGTTCGAACCGATTAACTCGGGGGCTCCGGCGTATCGATCGGTACAGGATAGAAAGTTAATACGTCGTGTATATATCTCAAGGCGAGGAGTCGATCATGACGACGGGTACGCACGTCTATGCGACTTCGATTAAACTCGATGTGCACGCAATGACCCAATTTCAAGATGGAGTTTTGAGAGTTCGAACTTCGTCGAACGTCGCCTCGGTTATATACTACTCGTGATATCAATTCGAGAGTGATAACCCGCTTCCGTTGTTAATGGATGAAGGAACAAAGTGACGATAGTTTGGACACCTACGCTCTTTCCCTTCCCGGTTGCACGTACGTTAAATATAAACAATCCAAGTTATTAGAGACAATCGTCAATTTTCTCTCTCTCTCTCTTTTTTTTTTTTCTTCTTTATACGCTTGGACTTGAAGTATAAGGAGGCTAATCCGTATATTAGTTATCTCGCGAGTGTTTTGAAATTCGAAGCGTTATCGCTTACTTCATAAAGATCACAGCGTAAAAAGCATGATTCGGCGATAACGAAAGCGATGATTCCATTTAACGACGGCCGCGATACCGACGGTCGTTCAATGGTAACGTCTCGTAAATTATATGGAGGTATTTTTAACGCGCGACGTCGGGGGTGTACCTTTCGGGAGAAACAGAATTATGAAAGCGACGAAGGAAAACGTATATATCGATCCGCCGTCTTTAATATCCACGACGTCGCGGTCAAGAGACACTTTAAAGAGCGAGTGAGAGAGACGAAAATATATTTAACGTCGTCGCTCGTCGATCGTAATGGTTGACGAGGATCCGTTTTACGACGATGTCGGCTCGCTCAATAGATTTTTTTTTCTTTCCTTCTTTCTTTCTTTTTTTCTCTTTCATTTTCTTCTTCTTTTTTTTCCACAAAATTCAACAACATTCTTTTCCCCATTTTCGAGGCAGCGATAGGCCCCGAAGAATCATCGGTCGGATAGCGGAGGCAGTCACCGTCAAAAGTGCCAAGTCAAAACAATTTTACCTTAGGATCGTAAAATGCTTAGAGACGGAAAGTTTTCGTGAGGAGGAGGAGGGGGGGGGGGAGGGGGAGAGAAAGGCAAAACCGAAGAAGAGAGAAGAAAAAGAAAAAGGTCGAACATCGTCCCTAAATTTGTAGTAATTTTTGTTCTCTTTTCGTTTTTTCTTTTTTTTCTTTCTTTTTTTTTTGGAGACGGGAAAGAGGGTACCAAGAGAGCACGAATACTTCATTGTTTATTCGAGCACTATGAAAGTGGTTTGTTTTAAAATTAGCGTTCGCGTAGCCGTCAACGCCTACTTCCTCTAAAGATATAAAATATATTTTCGAAAATCACCCATCATATTTTACGTACTGTATGAAATCGTTTTATAATTCGTTTAAACATTTACCGGTTGTACACCGACGAAAATGTTCAATTAGTTAAAAGTTTCAAATTTTCCGTAAGCCCGGAGGAACCTCGCAATTTTAGATTTACCAATTTATAACCGATTCTCTAAAAGATTATATACTCGAGTGGCGTACACGTTGGAAGTACTTTTTGTCCACGTGGTTGGTAGCACTTGGCGAACAACGTAATTGCACGTTGAAATATAGCTACTCGATTTAATTTAAATCCATGTTAGCTGCCACCACAACCGAGAGCACCGTTATAATCTTTTCCCCTACGAGTTACATCGATGGAAGTATTTTCGATCCCGGCGTTAAATCCTCTTTCCTTTGATAAGAACAACAAAACTCCCGGACTGACACACAAGGTTCGCGCATTAAACGACGATTTTCCTTTTGATTTTTTAGAACGGGGAGTCCCCGCAATACGTGACGGACAGACTTCGACAATTCTCGGATCCCTTGGCAAGGTTTCAACCAATTAACGGTAAGTAGTATTCACCACTGTCTCGAACTCTTAAACGCGACAGGACAAGGAATTTCTAATAAGACTAATGCATCTTCTATTCTCTAATGACAGGCGCGACCACGTGGAAATGTTGATGGCGAATATGATATATCCATCCTTCCCCCTTCCCTACCCACCCCCATAGAGTTTTAAACACACGTTCGCGAGTGTGTCCCAATTCGATCGTTCGATTATTTACGCATATTATAATATTTCATTGAATCAATGATAATACACACGCTACGATATCTAATGACGTAGGTTTGATCGGGTTTATCGGTGTTAACGCAAACCATAAGCACATTGACGAAAATTGATGATCCCCGTAGAGCCATAAGTCTTTCGTACGCGTGCACACACACACGCACGCATTCACACACACATCTAGATGCTCGTCGTACTTTTATCACGGCCGCGCTCGCTCCGTTCGAGCTCGTCCATCGTCGTTCATGCTCTCTCGCAAAGCCGTTCGGCCACTTTCCTCGAACGTGGTTAATGAGTTTTCGCGTTGCCGAAGCTTTTTGTCACGGAATTTCCGCCAGCTTTAACGATCTCGCGTTACCAACGAATACTTGAAGAAGAATAAACGCGACGTAAACCCCTTAAAAATCTTTCTACGATAACGAAAATAATTACAGCGTCGTTCAACGTATAGCATTTTTTCATATTTTGAAAAGAAAGGAACAGAAAAAAAGAAGGACGAAAGATGTTTTTGCGACGACGCTCCAACAAATTCGCTTGCAAACGTTTTTTTTCTTTTGTTTTGCTTCTTTTTTTTTTTTGTTCCGTACGATATGACACTCTGAACCGAATAAAAGAAACTCATAACGCTCGGTCTTACCGTGGAAAAAGATTATGGACATCTGCTTCGCATAAGGCAGAATATGTGGGACCTCTGCTACAGAAATATATACAACATACTATACGCATACGCAGATGCATACGTGCATACGTGCATACGTATTGTCGGCACAAGCTTGGTAGAGATAGAACTCGTTGCATATCGAGGATAACGGGACTAACATATGAGGAGAAACGACGCGGTTTTGCTTTGCGTCTTTTTGCATTCTAAGAATTTTTGATAAGCGAAATAACTAATGCGCGCATATATGTGTGTGTGTGTGTATGTATGTATATATATATATATATATATATATATATATATATGATATGAAAGAATATTTCGAGACGACTTTGCTGTGCAAGAATTGAAATGGTCGTCTGTCTAAATAAAAAATGTCTATCGTTAGGTATAAGTACATTAAAAGTTTGCGTTTGGCTAAAACACAAAATAAGTCGACACGGATGAGCTAAAATGGTAGGTGAGTCGTCGTACAGGTATTTTTAAGCAGATTAATGCTGAACACGAGGCAGGGCATTAAGCAGATCGGTATTAATGAGTTTTGTCACCCTTGAGTGACATCAAGATTCTATTCGGTTACACTCAGTTTCTATAGATAGCCACCCATGAGCTTCTGCGATGTAACATTTCTCCGTGAGCGTTAGCTCTTACGAATGGTAATAGGAAGGAGGGGATGTAAACGCGCGTAGACCAATAAAAATCTTTCCAAATTGTTAAGTCGAAGGAAATTTTCCCAAGGGAATATTCTCGCTGTAATAGACGTCCTTCCGAATCCGAAGCGCGGCACAACCTTTTTTCAAACCCACACCGAAAAGAAACCACTTTGGCTTCGAGAGAAATCTTGTCGGGCGATAAGGGAGCGTATACGTAACGCGGGGGAAAATGGTATTGGAGGAAGAATTCAGTGAATTTCTACCGTTTGGAAACGATCTCCGATAACGCTTAAGAAAAATCGAGAATCGTTCGGGAGAAACCCGTTCTTTTCGCAATCTCGCGCTTTTCTCGCTTTGTATCGATTCCTTCATTCGATACGTTTCTTTCTCTTCTGTACCATCAAATACATCCTCGAAGGAACATCTTCCAGCATATTCCCTTCGTCTCTCGACGTCCCTTTTCGACTCTTCTCTCTTTCCGCGGAGGCAAAGTGAGTGAACGAGTGAGAGACAGAGAGCGAGAGAGTGAGAGAGAGAGAGAGAGAGAGAGAGAGAGAGAGAGAGAGAGAGAGAGACGGTCTAAAGGCGGAGGAAGTTTAAAGACGTCGCTGTCGTCGACGTCGCCGCCGGCAGAGTTCGGGCGTTTCGGAATAAATTATTCAGGCGGCAAAAGCCACGCCGAGGGGGCGCGGCCCGATTTTCCGCTTGACTACCCGGCCAATTTCGACCGCTCGGTACGTCCCTGTCGCGTGGGAGAGGGATCGCTTTTAATCGTTCCCTTCTTTTATCCTATCCTCGTTTCTCTATCTCTCCTATTCTCTCTGGATGATACCTCTTCCTCCTCCTCCTCCTCCTCCTCCTCCTCCCTTATCTCTTTCTCTCTCGTTCTCTCGATGGATAAGAGAAGATTCGTATCGCGATTCGTCGTATAGTTTAGCAACGAGTCGATTTCCTTTTCGTATCCTCGAGTTCTCTATCCTAGTGTCGAGTGACGACGATTGTCCCGGGCACGATTATCGGAAGCTTATGTCGACTCTCGCATACCGAACTGTGTGCACGACTCTCATCGACGTGTACCAGCTAGCTATAAGGGTATATATCCTTCTATGACATATGTACGTACGTGTGTACTACGTTATTGTACCGTAGCTCATTGGCGTACAAATATCTCGAGTAACGTATCCCGATAAACAACTTTTCATATTTTACTTTATTATATTGGACGGGGCATCGCGGTACGACGGATTGTCATCCGCAAATAAACCGTCCCAACGAAACCTATTAAAGTAGAGAAATATTTTGAAGACGTTGCGACACCGACACGCTGCTACTACCATAGTCGTCGTCGAGTAGAATTACTGCGAGATCTAAATTCGAGTTGATCGTTCGTAGTGCGTCCCAAGGAAACTTTGTTCTCTCGTAAATGTTTCCGAGCTTTCGCGAAGCTTCCTACTCGATTAGAACCTACGTCCATCTTCTCACAAGTATTCTCTCGCAAAGTACGCCACTGCGACGCGAACGTGCTTCCACGGTTTCTGATGCTACGCTGCGTACCACTACTACTACCACCACCACCACCACCACCACCACCACACCATCACGTGCTTTGCCACTGTCCATCCATCGTCATGAATACGCCGTGGCGTATAACATCGTCAGCTGGAATTACGATTGTTCCGAAAACAAAGGACCCGCCCGCGGATTATTAGTTTCGGTTCTAACTTCAACGCCACGCTTGGATGATTGTCCCTCCCTCCCTCGTCCCATCCTCCTCCTCATCCTCTTCCTCTTCTCCCACTAATCGCTATCCTACGCGTGTTGTATTATGCGAGTTCCGTGATATATATATATATATATATATATATATACACGATCGAGCTTAACGTAGGCGACAGGCTTTTTCTACTCGCGAATATGATCCACGTTGTTTTCCTCTTGTGGACGGAGCGGTTATCGCTAAAGTAAATAAGTAAACGAAAAATTGAAAAACGAAGAAAGTCGGGAGAGAGAGGGAGATAGAGAGAGAGGGTGTAATCGAATTGCGACTTATTTCCGCACCGACGAGCCACGCTGTTAAGTAGTACCAGGGAAGAAAAGGGTGCTGGAGTCACATGCAAGAGAATACCAACCGACGAACATATGTTCCCTATTAAATGATATGCATTTATGTGCCAACCCTCCCGCGAACGAACAGGAACTGCGAAACGAGTGTAAGAACGTAAAAGAAGGAAAGAGAGAGAGAGAGAGAGAGAGAGAGAGAGAGAGATAGACCAACGTGTGGTTACTCGCGCACGGTACTCTTCTTGGACATTTATCCGCGCTTCTATTTCCGTGTGACATTTGCTAAGTCTTCGTTTTTCCGCGGTGCCGAAAATGTGGCGGAATTAATTGGCCTACATTCTGAAAATAGACGAACGTACGCGTATTCGTGAACGTGCGTATACGCTCTCTTACGCGTTTACTCCCTTTCACTATCCGTCTTTCTATTTTTTTTTTTTTGTTTGTTTGTTAAGGAGAGAAAAAAATATAACGAGAGACGATAAAGGACGTTGGATAAAGTCGATTCTCCATTCTTACGTACTCCCCGAGATGCATCGTTTCGACAACGTGGGGTGGGTGATAGCGCGCGCGCGCGCGTAAATACGATATCCAGACGCTGGATATCTTTCCTATCCTTCCAATTTACTTTTCATCGGAGAGGGGTTGGTTGGTCGGTCCGATCCTGTATGAAGAAAAGAAGCCAAGGGGCTACGGGGGAGAAACCGTGATCACGTCTCTCCGACTTTTCCTTAACCCTCTTAGAGTCGAGAACGTGTCTCGTCGTATCACGGTTCTCAGCGCCCTTTTTCGAAGATAGAGAATGCTCGTAACGTTCGTCGAATGTCTACGACACGATGATCAAATGGTTTAACAAACGTCGCTGATGCGTGCCATTACTAGTAACGCGACTATTGCCAAAGTTTAAAATTAATATTTCATAATAAACGAAAGAGATGAAGAAACAAAAGGAATAATAATTCATCGGGAAGGATAGATCACGTTTATTTGAAATTTCAATCGGTGGGAGGATTTTAGAAATGAATGAAAATATCGAAGGAATCTTTTGTAATATCCACAAACGTATTCCTTGCACTTGGAAATCTCATACCGCCCAGGTTACGGACGTTCAATTAATATTAGCATAGTTGCATATGTATATGCGGCTAGCTAGATCCATCCCCCTCGCGGATAGACGCGGGGGTGCACATTGGTGTTGGTGACGTTGGTGACGGTGAGAGCGTTCGAGTATCGATTGAATATATATATATATATATATATATATATATATATATATATATATATATATATATATCCCTTCGATATTGCGTGAATACGAATTAGATATCCATTAAATGACCGTATTCGATATTACGTTGTCGCGTTTGAACCCTTCCCCTGGTATTGGACGAAGAGAGAGAGGGGGAGTGTACGTGCGTGTCCGTTTGCGTGTATGTGACAAAGATCGCAGTTAAGCCTAAATATTCTGTTAATGTCCTAATATATTTCTAATGGAAAATTTAATAGGATCGTTAAATACCGGGCAACGCCTATTATATATATATATATATATATATATATATATATATATATATATATCATCGAACGCGATAACTTATCATTCGATCGCTTCGATGTCAGATGTTTAATATCAATATTAATATATATACACATATATACAAAAAATGTATTCAGATTTCAACGTCGATTCGCATTCACTCCGTCGAGATTCCCAACGAATCAATTTCAAAGAATTCCACCGGCCAGAAATGTAGAAAAAAAGAAAGAGAGAGAAAAAAAGAAGCGATATGATTGGATGGCATCGATCTTATTGCTTCTTTTTACTTCTCTTCTCTTCACTTATTTTTTTTTTTTTTTTTCGTATATCAACGAGCACGGGTCAGCGCATACGTGTATTACGATTTCCCCGCGTTCTCGGTGTACGCTCTAACGAGAACTTAATTACCAGCGTATCGACGGTTCTAGCCGGTCCGGGCACGAGGAAAAAAATGTCGAAGGAGAAGGCCTTTCGAGAGTTCTCTTGCACATCCTCGTAGAGATCCTCGTACGTATATAAAGAAATATCGTGAATGTTGTGTTTGGGAGGCGTGCATGAGTGACGCGTTGCCAAGAGCGCGACGTAACGTATGTACGAGCAAGTATTATGGATCTGTTCCAAAACAAGCTTCATTTGCGTCGTGGCTGCGTATACATCGTCGTTCATGCGTGTGCGTGCGCGTACTCGTCCACAGATAGGGAGAGAAAAAGAGAGAGAGAGAGAGAGAGAGAGAGAGAAGCAGTCCGTGTCACTTTGAGGGTAGTCCTCTAGAATCTAGAGTGTAGTAGGCCATCATAGGGATCGAGTGTGAGGGATAGAGTCAGAAAAAGGGAGGGAGAAGGACAGAGAGCAGGAAAGAGAGAGTGAGAGAGAGAGAGAGAGAGAGAGAGAGAGAGAGAGAGAGAAATAGGGGGAAGCAATAGCGTGCTCCACTCTCTTTCTCCACCGCACCGATAATATAACTCGTGGATCCGAGCCAAATCCAACTCCGCGCGAATATTTCTGCAATGTTTGCATTGCCACTTGATACGCGGAGCTTACGTGCGCGCGTTATACTTCTCGATCCTCGAGAAGGTAACTACAAAGCTAAGAGCAATAATAATAGCACGCGTGTCTCTACCTTTTAGGATAGGATATTTAATATTTAATATTAGATAGGAAGCCAATGTTTATTCTCTTCGTGAATGGTAGGTATATATGATAAAAGGATACAATGTGCGTTGGTAGATAATTTGAAAAAGAAAAGAGGAAAAAAAGAAAAGAAAATATGAGAAGATGAAAGAGTCGTGGACATGGGGTTGTCATTGCTTTTCATTCTACCTCCTCCTCCTCCTCCTCCTCCTCCTCCTCCTCCTCCTCCTCCTCTCCTTCTTTTTCTTCTTCTTCTTCTTCTTCTTTATGGGAATCACGTTCCGAAGACTCTTCTTTTCTCCTTTCACGAAAAGCCATCTAAGAATCTACTTTCTAGCTTTTTCGATCGTTTTAAGAAGCTCTCGAGGAAAAAGAGCCTTACGGTGAAGAAAGAGACAAGGAAGAGGGGAGAGAGAAAGAGTGCGAGAGAGAGAGAGAGAGAGAGAGAGAGAGAGTGACAGAGGGATGAAAAGAAATACGAGCCACTTCGATACCCTTCGGGGTTTCACGAGTTTGGAATAATTTTATTGGTCAGATTGAAAGGTTTTTTTGTCCGATTGACATTATTACCAAATGGTACTCCCGCCGATGAACGATGAAATGCTTCAATTCGGTCAAATATTAACGTTGATACTTTTTCCTTGTAGGATCTTATCGCGATTATGGTTCATGCTCGATTTCGCGGATAAAGCGATTCAACTTTTATCATTGTCCGATCGATCCAGAAACGTAATTCCAGAGAGAGAGAGAGAGAGAGAGAGAGAGAGAGAGAGAGAGAATACTCGAATGTATATATGTATATATGTATGTATGCATGTACGTATGTACATCTTAACTCTTGGCGAAATAGCGTTATTCCGGTGAGGGTTGCGAAAAATAGGACGGAATCTCGTAAAAGTAAACGACGAAGGATAACGAAGCGAGAACGATCAAAATTTATGCTTCGATGATCGACAACGAGAGTATGGCGAAGGTAGGAAAGGAGGTAGGAAAGAAGGAGGAAAGAGGTTAGTCCAACGAAACGTAAAATTGCTGGGCTAACCCAACGAACGTTATTTCTCGGTAAAAGTCCTCTGTCCTTAACACTCGTACGCGTCCACAAAGTTAGCTTTTTGCTGCTCATCGTATCTTAACAATTTTCAACATTTCCATGTTTACATTTTGTACAGCGACGAACTCGTTTTATTCGCCGTTATAAGCGAGGAAGACGACGTTCGGGACGTTAAAAGAAAATTTTTTTTTCGAGGAATTCGCAATGGGAAAAGCGTACGATAAATTTTTGCCGCGACTTCTCGGGTCGGCCGACGAAAGGAAAAATTAGAACGATTTTACGAAACCGAAATATGCGAGACCAATTTCGTCGTAACGGATTGCTATCTCCTTTTTCTCCACCCCCTCCCTCCCTCCCTCCCTCCCTCCCTCCCTTCCAACCCCTTCCCCCACCATCTCCTTAGAAACGACAGGGTGGTCCTTTGGCGGAGACGACAATCTTCCTCGAATAAATTGTCAACTCTTAATTGCTTACTAGGATATACATACCTAGCACATCGAGAAATAGGAACTCGTACAAAGAGGACAGAAGAAGAAGAAGAAGAAGAAGAAGAAGAAGACTCGAATGTCGACAAGAAGACGAGAGAGAGAGAGAGAGAGAGAGAGAGAGAGAGAGAGAATCCGCGATGTAAATCCCGGTGATAAATCGGAGGATGAGATCTTCGGTTCCTCGTCTCGCGGCGAAGCGACTCACGCATTAGCATAATGCGTCTCGCCGTCTTTTCGTTTACAAAACGAGCTCGATAACAATCGAGTCGGCGTTTATTAAAAGCGCGCGTGCGAGCTTACGTATCCGCGTGTATACGGAAGAGACAAGGGGGGAAATGGAAAATGGCGTAGTCGAGAGAGAGAGAGAGAGAGAGAGAGAGAGAGAGAGAGAGAGAGAGGGAGGGAGAGAGAGACACGGACCCGAACGGACGGAGTGCTCTCGACGAGATGGCAACTATTAAAATAACTCGGAATTAATTAGCGTTAATGAATACCTGGCTATTGGCAAGCGTGAAACATAATTCAACGGGTCCAAAGACAAGTGTCGTGGACTAGCAACGCCGATGCCATTTGCTTCGAATGTTCTACTATCATCGGTTCGCTGGACAATAAAAAAGGTAGGAAAAAGAAAATGAGAGAGAGAGAGAGAGAGAGAGAGAGAGAGAATTCATTCGTCACTCCTCCCCCCCCCCACCTTTTTTATAACACGACCATACAATGAACCTGGCATTATATTTAATTTTATTCAAAAAGCAAAATCTCGATTTATCGAAAAAAAGATGATGCCGTCCTCCTATTGTAAAAGAAATTCTTTTCGCGTTCGAATACGGGCGGTACTTCTTTTCACTTTACAAATACATTACTACTCGCTTTTTCGTACTGTGATATGCAGTTGGATCTAAAGGCAAAATAGGAAGAAGAGTTGGAAACGGTCGTAGAAGCGTGAGTTTCTTTGAGGCGTTTCGCAGTTGCTACCATCGCTCCGGATGGTCTCTACTGGATCCCCACGTCTCCGTGTCTACGAGAGAAGTAGAGAGAGAGAGAGAGAGAGAGAGAGAGAGAGAGAGAGGGGAAGCAAAAAGAAATGAAAAGAGAATCCTGGAGGGTGGAGACTCGCTGGTAAAAGGGCATCGAAAGCGATTCTCTCGTTATACGCGACACGCTATAATTCACGATTGCGCTTTACCATGCGTGTACTTACGTACGGTTAGGTGCTGCTTGCCGGTTTAAGGCCCACTAGATGAAACTCGGAAGCAGTCCGAGCAAAGGGGAAGATAGGCCTCTAGCCGTTGCAAACGATATCTCGACGAAACGCTCGTCGTCGTCGTCGTCGTCGTCGTCGTCGTCGTCGTCGTCGTCGTCGTAGTCGAGAAACGGCTGCCAAGGAATTTACCGAAGCGTGGATAGAGCCGGCTACCCGCGTGGTGCCTGATTATTTTAATTAATGTTTTACCGTTACGTCCCATTTGATGAGGGTCATTCGAAAACATTCTAACTTTCAAGGGAAAAAGAAAAAACGAAAAAAAAAAAAAAATATAATCTTTTACGATTACTCGACGAACGTTTGAACTAACGAAATCGTCGTCGAATTCACTTTTATACGAAGGAACGACTAGCGCGAAAGGCGTATCCATTACCATGCTTCGACGATATAGAAGAAGAAGAAGAAGAAGAAGAAGAAAAAAGGGAAAAAAGAATACAAGCAATGACATTTTTCTCGATTTAATTGGGACGTCGGGAAGGAACACGTTCGAACGAGCCGTGAAAAGTCGTTCCTTCTTTTCTGTCTTTCTTTTACTTTTACTTTTACTTTTACTTTTTTTTCTGGATTCTCCTCCTCCCTCTTCACCCCGGCAAGCTTCGTCGAAGAAGTACTTGAGAGGTAAGAGAAGAGCAATGAGATGGATGGATGGATGGATGGATGGATGGATGGGAGGAGGGAGGTGATGAGAAGGAGGAGAAGGAGGAGGAGGAGGAGGAGGAGGAGGAGGACGGGGATGAGAAAATTTGAGCCACCCTAAAGTGCCATATATTGCCACGGTACATTAGTATGACACATCGTCGTTGGAGTCCTCCGCGTGTCGGTGAGTCCTCGGCAACGGCGACGGAACGCGAATTTAAGCACGGCACGGAAACCCTCGCCAACATGCATACTTTCATAACGGACGACAAGAATCCGTTTTAATATCTCTGGAAAACGTTATTTCGTCGTCGTTCTCGTTTTGACGCGACAATGTTTCAGCTTTTCCTGTTGGCCGAAGTGTGTTTACCGTGGCGAACGAAGGACGAAAATCGAAGGTCTTGGATAAAATAAAAAGAAATGAAAAGAAAAGAGAGAGAGAGAGAGAGAGAGAAGAATAAAAAGAGAAACGAGTTCGTTCGGACGAAAGCGGAGAGAAGTTTTTCCTAGTCGTCGATCGTTCGTTCCTTTTAACCCGACCGTTGGAAAAGTGCTCGCACGACGATGGATCTCGAAGGGAAGCTTTTTCTGAAAAGAAACCATCGCGTGAGAAATGGAACGAACGTTCGGTCGATGAATACGTTTTCCCCCGATCGTTATTTCTATGTATCCGTGTGTGTGTGTGTGTGTGTGTTTGTACCGTGTGTACGTAGCTTTAATTTCGTACCGTCGTCGACCGACATTCTCTCTCTCTCTCTCTCTTATCGGAAATTTATTTATTAAGATCTTCGTTAAGACGGAGAAATAAAGAATAATTTCGTGATCGGTCGATCGACCTATACCCAGGTACCTATAAGAGCATAAGTAATGAACGGAGAGCCCTTTAAGATCGTCCTTTGTTATCGCCTCGGACCGAGTCGTTCGTTTTCGAGTAAAAATTAATTAACGTGGATTTAGGGCTCGAAGAGAACGCGATCGGGGTCGCGATTGTCGTTTAAGTCTTCTCGGATCAAACCGCGCTAAACCGTCTCCCCGTTTGATTATTTAAGATCTTTTAATCGGGTTATCGGGATGTATTATAAAGGAAGTTTTCTTTTTTCTTTTTTTTTTTTTTAACGAGAACATTACAATTCACGAGGTTCGAGAACGAAACGACGCTGTCCCGAAAGTTGGCCGTTCGTCGTACGGTCGAAGATTACGCGGCGGCGTCGACTCGAATATGCGTTTCTCTCTAATGAGATGGAATCAAAGCTCCGTTGTCTCTTGCACGAGGAGATGTAACGGCCGTGTCTTCGTCTACTTTGGGAGGACTCTTGTTGAGCAAATCGACCGAACCGTCTTTGAAGATGGAAATGCAATTAAGACGTCTTAATTTACTTTTGCGTATACTTCTGCGTACATCCGTTCGGCAGTTTCAACGTGAAATAGAATCGAAACTCCGTATCCTTCGCCGAAACAGGCAACGTTAACTTCGTTACGTTCGATTTGTCACTCCCTTATCGAACAAAGGGATCCTATGTTCGAATACGAGCAACCCTTTCGTCTCGTAGCTCGGAAGAATTATTTTTAAATCTCTCAAAATCGTATATATAAAGCGATCGATGTACGCAAGAGCGACGGCGTACGCGTATAATACATCTTTGGAGGTACATCTTCGTAGGTACATCTTTGAAAAGTGAAAATCTTTTAGAAACGATATTGTCTCGATGATGGAACCTCGATATTATCGGATATTATCGAATAGGGATAATCGAACGATGAAAAAAGAAACGCGATCGATAAATAAAATTCAAAAAAACACTGTACATCCCCATCCCTATTTATAGGGATGCTTCCGTTTTCAAATATATCTTTCTGTACAATTTCTACATTGGTCGTCGGTAACTCGAACGGTTATTTTTGTCGCGCTTACCTAATATTACGAGATGTGTTACGAGTTAATCCGTCGATTTATCGAGCCGATTAAAGTGCCTCGGCGACTTGACTCTGAGGTAAATGGCACGAATACGTGAACGCGTGGATAGCTATAGACTCTATATCCTATCGTACGCGTACATATACGTGTGTACGTTCTGTCAAAATAATCGAAGACTCGAACGAAGTAGAGTCTTAAGAGGACTTCAAGATGGGAACCATTTTCCCTTTTACGATAAGCAAGACCCAGATTTTTCTGTTTCGTTAAGTGTACTCTTGATCGAATAGCAATGAGAGAGAGAGAGAGAGAGAGAGAGAGAGAGAGAGAGAGAGAGAAAAAAGAAACAACAACAGAAACATAAATTCGTCGTACGATAATGACGCGTGCCAGATCTGAAATACTTTTCAATCTTTTATCAGGCATCTTATCGCTCGTATTACCTACGTACATGTGTTGTTATCCTTTCGAGAAACGATTGATCGAACGACGTTTAATGAGGACGTCGAGTGAAATTTACACGTTGCTCTTTCGTCGTATCATTTGTCTCACTCAAAGAATTAAAGCTTTCGATGGTGGTTCCCTTTCGTTGGGACGCGTTATACGAGTCCTAACGGAAAGTGACACGTAAAAAATGGTATCGATCAATGTTTTGACATAGAATTTACTGAGAAAACAGGAAAGGAGATACGCGATTCGATCGTTGATAGATCGGCAATATCGTTTGCTTTATAAATTACTCCTCTTCGAAAGTGAAATAAAATCGTTACCCTCCGAAAGAATACTATCGGGAAAATTCAATCGACAGGCTAATTGACGGGAAATACGTCATTATCGATCGGCGATCGTTTATGCGATCTTATGCGGCATAGGAATCGCGGTGAAGGTAATCGAACGTCGAATCAAATATTCCGTTTAATTCTTCAAATATAACGTCGGTTCATTCATCGCGCTCCATTCCGATTGAATTATCGCATCGTATGGAATGGCAGCTCGCGGTGGACCGTTAATACATAATTTTCAAACACGGCTCTGTCAAAAACTATTCGGCATCGTCGTTTGCCGAATTATAATAACAGTAGTTGGCAAGAAACCATCGTGCGTGGTCCTGGTGATATGTCATCGGGAGAAATATGACAAGCGAAACTATGTATCGCCGTTAGATTTATAAATAAAAGCCCCTTGGCTATCCTCATCTCCTTCTCGTATCAAAGTTCCCTTGCCAAAAGGGAGAATCGTTCTACGTCAAATTAATTATCGCTAGGATATTTATTCGAAATCAAACGTTTTTCTTTTTCTTTTTTTTTGTAGTTTTTTTTTTTTTTTTTTTTTTCTTAACTTTTAATGAATTTCGCCTTCATCGTTAGCCGTTGTTACGGATGGTAAAGCCAAAAGGGAGTAAGAATGGATTTCGTATTCTTCATCCCTGGCCAAATATATAAAAGTATTGTATTTATTCGTCGATGTTAACACCTGACGAATCTATGTAATATCTTCGTCACGTACCAACGTGAAAAAGATGAAGGGTATGGCGTATGGAAATAGTGGGTCAGTCACTTTTACCTTATCCTTCCATGACAGGACGATCGATCAACGTTCAACGTTACGAACGTGCCGCGACTAATCGTAAGTGCACGAGTCGATCTTCTCTCTCTCTCTCTCTCTCTCTCCTTCTTCATCTCTTTCCCTCTGGAAACACTTTTACGCGTGTCGCCTGGTCGACGGCGCGTGTTGACGACCAACACCTTTAGACACCACCTCCGGGTGGTACAAACTCTTCAAAATTTCCCTGGCAAAGCCAATAGAGGATGATGGACGGTACCGTCTAGTTCGTTGAAAAGCTTTTCGTGTCACTTTCGAAAACGAGTATCGTTCATAGATACAGAATATAAAGTATCGTTGAATTAAACTAAAAGGATATTTTTTGTTTTCTCTTTCTTTCTTTCTTTCTCTCATTTTTTTTTCGCGTAAAAAAAGAAAAGACAAGAAGAAGAGAAAGAAAAGACCGGGAACGAAGAGCACATTAGTACCAATTGACTTTGAATAAGTTTCTTCATATTTCGAAGTCTAAACGAACCCTTTTTTTTTTTTTTTAAAGGAGGGATAAGTGCTTCGGGATCTTTAAAATGAATGGGGTACGTCGTTGGAGTTCGATTTGAAGATATATTCACGATCGTATAATAGACGAAATTACGGAAAAATAGACGTCGTTAACGTCGAAGCCCGTAGTCAATGGATTGGATCGTCGTCGGTCTCGTTAAAAAAAAAAAAAAAAAAAAAAAAGAAAAAGAAGAAGAAGACGAAGAAGAAAGAAAAGAAAAGAAAAGAAAAGAAAAGAAAAGAGGGAAAATTCTGTTCCTACTTTTTATCAAAGTAAATATGTACGTACATTTATTTTCTTTCTCGAGTACGAGAGTACGTATACATTTATTTACTTTCTCGAGAAAAGAAGAAGAGAAGAAGGAGAAGGAGGAGGAGGAAGAAGAAGAAGAAGAAGAAAAAAAAAAGGAAACAATTAATATCCCGGAACATTATCTTGCTCTTTTCTCTCTCTCTTTTTTTTTATTCTTCTTTTTTTTTCTCCAGCCAGCCTACGTTTGTTCGTGGAAAACGAGAAAATAAAAAGGGGAAAAAGTAATGTCGAGAAGGCTCCCTACCTTCCTACCAACCACCCACTCAACCACCCACCCATCCACCCATCCACCCTCCTCTTCCTCCTCTTCACGACTTTCTTCTCCTCATTCCGACTTGTTCGACTTTTTCCATCCTTCTTTGTTCTTCAGTCCGGAGAGAAACGAATTTGCATAGGCAACGTTCCGGTACTTTAAGGGCTTTGAAGCCGTTATTCTTGGCACCGTAATACTGCCTGAACAAGCACGATTTGTTTTCGACGGTACTTTCTGTTTTAAATCCGGACCCCATCATTGTACGGCCAGTGTTTCCCTTTCACCCCCCCCCCCCTCTCTCTCTCTCTTTCGCTCACTATCTTTCTTTTCCCTCTCATTTCTTTCGTAGAAACGATACACTTTTATTTTTATCGTTCGCTCTAGCTTTTTATTGCGCTCCCGTAGCACGACGAAATATACACATGTACATACGTACGGGATATACATACATATGGGATATACATACGTATGGGATATACATACGTATGGGATATAGGGATATATAGATGTTCTCTCTCTCTTTCTCTTTCTCTCTCTCTCTCTCTCTCTCTCTCTCTCTCTCTCTCTCTCGGCCTCGTTTCACGCAGTTATGTGTTTTACGTTGTTGGTACATAGGTACGAACGAAAATGGTATTTCCCGTTGAGAGTTATTCCTCTTTTTATATATTTTCTTTCCTTTTTGTTTCTTCTTTTTTCGTTTTTTTTTTTTTTTTACTTTTTGTTTAGTCGTTATTGCAACGATTCTCCCATTCCTGTCGTTCATTCGTCGGTTAAATATTGATAAAGAGAGAAACGTCGTCAGCGTCGTTGATGTTTAGCCGAATAAATTTTGGCAAATTTCCACGGTTTGCCTTAACCGTCGAGTTACTGCCTAGGGACTTTAATCGACCGATTAATTTTAATATACCGGCTATACGTAGGCGCGAAGAAGCGTAAACAATGCGTTTTATAATACAACCGTAGTCGTAGTCGTCGTAGTCGTCATAGTCGTAGTCATCGTCGAGACACGAGGAGTTGCGTGTCATTACTTCATTATCTCCGATAGCGGCGCCAACACAGCAGCCAGCCATATACATACATATATACATATATACATACATACATACACACACACATACATACATACGCGCGCTATCAAGCCACGCGCGTTGTTCATTAGCGGTCAATAGGAAATTCGCTCGAATTTGCAATTGAACGTGTGTATTCGGCCAATTTGATTGAATTCTCGTAGGTATACGACGCGATGTTCCAGGTCACGTAGAATCATCCTATCACTGGTTCCTGTCTGCTGTTGTATACGTACGACTAGAGGAGAGCCCACCTATAGATATTTATGTCGGTATGTGTGGTAGCGACGGAAGCGACAATTTTCCAATACAACGAGTTGACGTTTCTGCCTCCTCTTTGATTTTTCTTTTCTCTCTCTCTCTCTCTCTCTCTCTCTCTCTCTCTATGTCGCTCTCTTATTTCTCTTTTTCTCATCCTACCTATTCATTGATTACCCCCTTCAAACAGTCGTACGCTCGCAATTTCTGATGCTTCTCCCGATATGAAAACTTTCTTTCTCGTTAGAGCATGAAAATGCAGTGTTTGAAATTTTCAAGGGGGAAAAATTTCGACTCAATGGAACGTTACGTCGATCCCTTTTGTACATAATTAACACAACGATTTCGTTCTCTTCATATCTCGATGTTTTCTCACCTTTATTTCAGATCGTTTAGTTTAATAAAGACAAAGAGAGAAAGAGAGAGAGAGAGTTTTAGTAACTGATATTGATTTCATTGTGCATTCTTTTCCTTTGTGTTACAGGATTCGAGCAAGTCGAAACGTCATCCGGTCACGGTAACGGAAGCAGTTTGGATTGTCTGAGTATGATCGTTCAAAGTATCAATGGACCGGCACAAGCTCCGATGGAAAGCCATTACTCGTCGCATCATTAAGATTAAGACAGTATTATAGGGGTTGATGAATGGACTATCTCGAGCTCGAAAAGCTCAGCGCATCGAAGCAACGTTACAAAAAAGTATATATTCGTATAGGGATATAACGATAATAATAAAGATCGAGGGTCGAATTTTGTACTATTCGATACGAATACCAAAGAGAGTACTACGGATAAAAAAAATATATCGATCAGAATTATCCGATTGAAGTTAAGTATGCAGAACTGTACGCGCGTTGCCGACTACGAAAAACCCTGGAATAAAAAAAAAAAAACTTGATGGCTGGTATAAACGATGCACAACTTTCACGGGAGCAGCTAATTCGCGAGATTAGCGTTTTCCTTTCTTTCTTTCTTTTTTTTTTTTTTTCTTTTTTAACGAACTTTCGCGGGATGCGAGCAGTACGACGAGGTAGCTCGTTGAATTAACTCCATTCTACGATAAAAATGTGTACACAATTAGATTTGTATTTTCCGAGATTGTTAATGAGCTTCGTCTTTTTCTTTTTCTTTCTTTCTTTCTTTCTTTTCTTTTTTTTTTTTTTTGAAAATACCTATACATTTTCTACGTAGTTTAGCGTAAGACGAGAAAAAGAACAAAAAAAGAAAAAAAATGCAAAATGGTACAACGAGATCGTCGCGTGTTCGAGAGAACGTTGGAATCTTTTATTTTCTAGTCCCAGAGAAGGTATTTGTCTAAAGTGCCGCGAGTACGATAAATATAATTAGAAAATTTTTCCGAAACAATGAGAGAGAGAGAGAGAGAGAGAGAGAGAGAGAGAGAGAGAACGAGTTAATATTTAATTAGATTTTTTTTTTCACAAAGCCCCTCGATTACAAGCAACCAATTTAGCAGCATTTCATTATTATTATAATTCATTATTATATTTCGTAATGAATAAACGATCGTACCAATTGTCGGCACCAATGCCATTATTTTTATTAACGTTCCGAACGTGAATAATGGCCGACCTCGTCTGCGAACGATGCTATGGTGCGACCAGCGAAAATGGAAAAACAATTATCGCGAAATTTTATCGTAAAAGCGTAATAAACGAGCGTCACCGGTTGATAGCATATATCTTGATATTCGATCGTCCAAATGTTACGCCATTTCGTACTAGCATCGTTTATAGGGATTATTATTAGACGCGTTTATTTTCAACGTAGTGTCCGCAGTTCGATTCTTTTTTTCTCCTCTTTCAAAATTTTCAGGATTTTACACGCTTCCATTTGCACGGTTTATACTTTGTCGATTTTTATTCGTCGTAAAAAAAAACGACGAATTCTCTCTCTCTCTCTCTCTCTCTCTCTTTTTCTCTTTTTATCTCTGTAACTGAAAGAATTTTATGTACGAGAATACAATGGTGCACCGGTATGTATGTTTTATGTATGTACACATTTATTTTTGTCTCTTTCAAGATATTGTAAATACGTTGATTCAATAAATATATCGTTGTAAAAATGATAGATCTCGGTTTATCCCAATATTCCATGTTTTTCTCACAATCGTCCCTTTTATTCTCGACGTAGTTTTACTATTAATTCCCTTCAACGAGTGCTCGTCGGACTTTGGGGAAGGATCATTTGTCAAAAGTACGGTAATTAATCAGTGGACTAAACTGCGATGAGACCATCGAACTCGACGAATTTGAACGCTTTGATTTGCTTCACTTTTCCGCATTATTAATGACAATGCGTGGATAAGTGCAGCACGTGCGAGACAACGCTAGAGCGAGAGCGAGATACGTGAAAAGTAATTAATAACGTTTATACTCGTGTTGCTTTTAGTAATAACAATAAGAGGAACGTGTATATATATATATATATATACACATACATACGTATGTACGCGTTCTGAGTATTTATGCTCGAGAGGTGTGACTTCGTTGTTCATACATTCGTAGGATATTAATTATTTTACGTAGCAAACTCTTGGCGTATCATCGTTTCAAGTTGCGAAGTGCTTTCGAAACCTCGGTTAAACCGATCACGGTCGGCTAAGCAATTTATCGAGGAAATTCGTAGTTAGCCGTTGATCGTTCGTAGATTCATTTACGAACGAATCGAAACGAATTTATTACATTAACATCCCCGATCTCTCGAATCCTCCTCCATTTCTATGATATGATACGATACGATATGATATTATATCATACGTTTCGTTAAATTGAAAATTTACGATTCTTTTCTTTTCTTTTTTTTTTTTTTCCTTCTATAGGATCAGGACAATTCTCGATCGAAGGTTATAAAGGAACGCTTAACGATCTTGCATATAATTTCGTTGCCGGTATATGACTCGAATACATTTTTTTTTTCTTTTTTTTTTAATACTCCGTATAATAAAGTAGTTATTCGTAATAGATTCGCTTGGTAAGGCATTCTCGAGTATAAAGGAAAACGAAGTCGACAGCTGCTGGCGTACAATTATCACGTTCGAAGTGTCGCTTCCGGGGTTCTGGTCCGCTTTAACTTAACTAAAATTTCGAGTAGCTCGAGTGGCATAAAATCTAGCCTCCCCCTGCCCTGCCCTGCCCTGCCCTGCCCCTTCCTTCTCCCACCCTTTTCCCCGAGAGCGCTCGGCTCTTAGCTTCTGTAAAAAGTCATTTTAACGTATTTCGCTACTTCTTGCATGTAATACGCCGCGGCAAAATACGCTTACTGATTTATGTTAGCAATTTTAGACTCTCAACTTTCTCCACGGGAGCGCTTAATAGACGACTACGGTTAGTGTTATGCCGCGAGGAAAGAAAAGAAAAAAAAAAAAAGAAAAAGAAATAGAAGACTCCCTTTGCGAGAGACTCGAGACAAGAACAAAGGGAGAGGGAAGGAGGGAAGGAGGGAGGGAGGGAGGGAGGGAGATAAAGGAGGATGAAGAAGAAGGAATATAATAGACATATAATATTATTATCTTGATAATAAAGCATAGCGCGTGATCGTAAGATAATGACGAAGGTGTTGATTCTCACTTTCGATTTTGGATTTTCAGTGAGAGTATTATAATCATATCGTCGAATTGCCAAGAGGATATCTCTTCTTCCGGCTTGCGAACAACATTAATGGAGTCATCGCGCGTGGTTCTTACCGGAGATAAATGGATGGGACAGCTGAGGCTCCGTGTCGATTTATGGAAGTGTCTTCGAAAGTGTCTTTTCGGAGATCTCACAAAACAAGGAAACCGATGCCGCGGGGAAAAAAGAGAGAGGGAGGGAGAGAGAGAGAGAGAAGGAGAGAGGGTGCCTGAAACAGAGGACTTTCTGTTGGAAAAGCCTGAAATGCTTGTAAAGTTCATCGGTGTCTTTAGCGCAATATCGGCACGTTTTCAAAACAGGACACGTCCCTTGAAGCACGTCTAATGCATCTGTTCCCATCCATCAACGTTAGCCTTCGCATTATCGGCAAATTTAGAAGGGCAAAACCTGAAGTAGACTTCCTTTAGTTTCCTCTTACCTTTCTCTCGCGTCTCTCGTCTCAATACATTTATTTAGATAAAATTTTCATCCCGCGAACAATATGCTCGCATGAGAAACGTTCCACGTAACAGATTTCCAAGGATATATACAAAGTATACAAGTTCCTTTTCGAAAGTAAGAGAAGTTATACCGATGATTATTTGACCCGAGATCCGAGTCCCACGACATCGATAAATAACTCTTAAAATGGTACTTCTATATCGAGAGTAGGTAGATATAATATAATAAATGGATCGATATGGAAGACTTCGACCTGTATCGCTCTTCTCGTTCGGTATCGCATAATAAAATGGCAAGATGTTATACTCGGGCACGTTCGTGACACTTGGGGCTGTTGAGTCTAGACGTTGGATATAAAGTCGAGCAACGTAACACACCCTCGAACGAACGAGTACACCAAACTCTGACTCTATAGATATTTTCTCATGGATTCCTCGAGATGTTAGAAAAATGACCGAAAGTCTCTTCGAAACGTTATCCCATTTCTGTTCTCTCTCTCTCTCTCTCTCTCTCTCTCTCTCTCTCTCTCTCTCACTCTTGTGAAGCTCGCGTGGGCGTGATGGTTCGCGATACGTAAATGCAGAATGAGAAACGTGGGGTGTCACGAGAAACACGGGAGTTCGTTTCGTCGTTAGAAAGGCAACGGTTCCTAATTCGAGTCGAATTTCAAAGCGCTTCCTTTCTCTCTTCCTTACTTGGCCGGTCCCCATTTCTCTCCCCTCCAACCTCCGTCCCACAGGGCCGTGTAATAGTCGCGGAAGTTTTCGGTTGATACAACTCGCCGAAGCATTTTCCAGATGCTAGCTCGTAAAACGTCCGGCCGGACTTTTGTTCGCGCCGTGTTTCACACTTCGGGCGGTGCTAACGCGCGCGCCATACCGTCCTCGCTCTCCTCGACTTTTGAGGTATCGCAGAAGCACCCTATGTGTACCTTCGTTGGTGTAAGCGTAGGGCCACCCTCCTTCATTCACGAGAAAAGTGCCTGCCGGCCCATCCGACTAAGTTCGATGCTTCTGGGAATTCTCGGCCGACCTCTCTATGCTTATTTTCATATCATTTTATCTTCTCTGAATTATTCCGTTCTCCCTTTCTTTCAATATTCTCACGCAATGTAAATACATCAATTCGTGAATGTTCATAAAAATATATTTTTTAAAAGTTACGTCTGTACGTATGTATACATATACATATACATACATACATACATATACATACATACATACATACATACATACATACATACATACATACATACATACATACATATATATATATATATATATATATATATATATATATATATATATATGCAGATGACTTATCAGCCGGCATATAAAGTTTCTATTTAAAATATATTACATTTATTGGCGAGTAAGGAACGACGTGACGCTTTGATTTAAACCGATGCATTAACTGGCAGAGCGCGGTGCATTAATTCCCAGTATTTTTGGTAGACTATATAGGAAGAAACCGGATAAGTGAAGCATCAAGTTAAAGACGTGGGTGTTTTAGGGACTCGTTTCGGGTATTTAAAAGGAGGAGAGACGACGGCTGCCTTCTCGAAAGGAAACGCATAAAAACGTTCCTTGTGTCATAACATTACTGCTCTGAAATATCGCTTCGATTATGTTCGATAGACGAGGTTGAGCCCCGGCTCTAAAGACTACTACTATTTTACTAGTCTCTGCTCTCGGAAAAATTTAAAGCCGCCTTCAACTTTATGCCTCTCCACTTCGTCGGGAGTTTCGTCGACTCGTCTAAATCGAGACTTTTAATTCTTTACGATAACGTTACGTGTGTCGTAAAAGCAACGCCTCTTGGAACGTACAGTTTTAATAGCGAAAAGAAATAAGATTAACCATAAGAAAAAAAAAAAAAAAAGATAAGGATTCCACGTTACGTCGTTTGTCAGATGAACGCCTATTTAGAAAAAAAAAAAAAATAAATAAATAAAGAAATAAACAAAAATCTCATTAATTATATAACGGTTATCCATTGATAATTATTAAAGGATTTCATTTCGAACGACCCTTTACCGATAATCTACCGTCGTTAGAAAACTGACATAGAGATACGCATATCGAAGTAAATGGCCCGTGAACGAGGTAGAACTGACTTAAGAGAGGAACATCTGTCGGCCCCCTGGACTATCCTACGGACCCACCAAAAACTTCATTTGGCATCCGACAGTGAATAGGAGGACCCTTCTTCGGTAACAAGTGCACTCATTACCACCCACGGTGACGGGTAATCTTCTGTTATGCCACAAATCAACTACATTAGTCTAAACTAAGCGGTGTCCGTTTCTTATTCCCTTCAACCCCACCCCCTCCCCCACCTCCCTCCACCCCCTCTCTATTCCATGTGAACCTAGAGAGAACGTACTCTACGTAATATTATTCCATACGCCAATACAGGTTACGTGGATTTACCCTTTCTCCCTTCGAAAGAGAGAGAGAGAGAGAGAGAGAGAGAGAGAGAGAGAGAGAGAGAGAGATAGAAGAAACGTTCGGTCTCGCCATTGCTAATTTTCGAGGTCATATTTTTAGGTACTCCCTGAATTGGTATAATTAGGAGAAAAGCAATGAAACGTGTACAAGGGAAGGGTAGGGGGGTACCTAACATTAGCCAAAAATAACTCTGTTCGCCGGGTAAGAATAGCGGGATGGGAGGACATAAATGTTTTTGGTGTTACTGACCCGTCAAAATTCTCGGGAGTTTGACTCTCACAACTTTGTCAGGCGAATCTCTTCGGAGCCCGTCGGATTCTACGATCTTAAAATTGCGTGCATTCGTAATACGTATAGGGTGGGCACGTAATAAGTTATCGTCAACTTCAATTATCCAAGTTAACGTTGAATTTAACAAAAAGCCTTATTATCGATCCTTAGTAAGATAATATTCCTGAGTTGGTGAAATAGAATATCTTACAAATAAATAGCTTAGGTTGAAATTAAAGATTGGTACAAAAAATGAGAGAGAGAGAGAGAGAGGAAGAGAGGAGATCTTCTCGGATATTCGAGTAGAAAAAAACAAAAAATTCTTTTGGAAAGAAACGGCCCCCCACCTCATCCTCCCCCCCAAAAAAATAGAAAACTAGTTCGGTGAAGCGAAAAATTTTGTCTGGTCTTTGATACACGTGTGACGTGACATGTGTCTTGTTGCGTAATCGGTGTATGCGTGTCCGTACGTACGTACACGTTCCACCCAACGACCAAGGCTCCGAACTCTCTTAACCGTTTGACGTGTGTCAAATATTGAGCTACTCGTGTTACCCCCGGTCTTCCTCCTCTCTCTCTCTCTCTCTCTCTCTCTCTCTCTCTCTCTCTCTCTCTCTTTCTCTCGGTAAGCCGAGATGACACAGTGCTGACCTAACAAAATACATGGGAGACAGTACTTACTCGGCTTGGGAATGATGTTACATTTTTCGAGATAAACAGATTGAGAGAAATTTTTTTATCGTTAATTTGTCCTATACGACGTGAGGGAATAAATAGAAAAATATAATCTTCACTCTCCTCGTTGATACATTATATCTTTCTTGTTGTTTGCCCCGATGACTAATCCTTTTCGAATTGAACGCCGTTCGAAAGAATATGTAAAATCAGAGAGACAGACAGACAGACAGACAGACAGAGGGGGAGAGAGAGAGAGAATTTCTAGAAAAGGTTTTTATATGGAAGATCCTGTGTCCAGTGCACACTACCTTGGAGATTTATCTCGCTAATCCTCGATGCTTTTAAAGATCACGTACGACGGATTAGTGTTCCCGTCGCAGAGAAAAAGCGCGCTTTCACGGAGCTTTTTCTGTTCTTTTTTTTGTTGTTTTTTTTTTTTTTTTTTTTTTTTACTATTTCTGTATTCCACTGTACTCCTCGTACAGTAAATCAAATAGATATCGGAGATATAAGAATGCCATGTAACGTTTAATTGCTTTGGTACTTACCGATCCGTAGTATTTGAGATTCGTCGTTGGAACTCTTCTTTCATTCTTAAAACCAACAAGATTTGTATTTGTATATATATTGTAAAATATAATTGCCGATATGTTATAACGTCCTCTCGACAATGGCTTCGATAGAATTCACCTAACGATCACTAAAAGAGACGAAGAAAGTATGGAATAATTTGTCGGATCGCGTTATGATATTAAATGTTAAAGTGATTATTGTATAATCGTTTGTATGTACGTTTATCTTCGAAATATTTGCTATCAATAGGGCTCGTGTTCGTACGTAGGAAAAAGGGTTAACAAAAATGAATTCCATTTCGTTTACCGGTCTTTGATACATACGAAAAAATCTATTCAATACTCGTGAACGATTTTCGAATAGATACGATCTCGATTATCGTTACGAAAAAGAGTTCGTGAGAAATTTCGTTAGAAACTAACACGTAGAGCCACCGTGTGGCGTCGCTGGAAATTATTTTCTAAAAGGTTGGCTATTCGATACCATCCGTTTCTATAGTACGCGACATCAGCGACAGTTATGGAGAAAATATGAACTGTAAGCGCGATAGGATAACACACCGATGATCCCTAACGTATCCGTTTATTACGGTGTCCCATAAGTTTCTTCCTCTTTTTGTTTGAAATGAATACACGATACGGAAGAAACTCAAAGGACACCCTGATGTAAACCCTTCGCATGTTCCGTCCCTCGCGCGCAACCTCAACTACAGGGTTGAGCCCGTGATGAAATATTTTCTACGCAGTAAAAACGGTGGTACATGTCTACGAAGACGGATCGATTGAAAAAGCTTTCGTTAAACGTTCAATTCAAACAAATCTTATAATTTTTTGTTTCTAATTATATATTTATTTAAACGGCCATTAGATCAATATTACTCGTGATGAAATAAATGATGTATAAATTGTAAGATATAAAAAGGTAATAGTAAGGAAAATCGAATATTGAAACGTATGTCGATACTGATGGCAAAGATAAGTTCGAAGAAAACATCTGAAAAATTGTTTGACTCGAGACACGTCAGTAATAATGAATAAGAATAATAAAGGGATTGAAATGTTTCAATGGGTTTCTCGAAGAAATTACTTTACAACTTTACTGTATCGTGTCTGATTATTATCTGTTGTAATACGATTGGGAACGTAGAATGTAAGTACTTTGATCTTTGATTAAAAATAGATGGAAAAGTTATTGTCGAAACGTTCTGAAATATGCAGCCATTCCGCCCGGTAGTACTTGCATTGCGTGACAATACAATTAGGTTCGAATATATCGTAAATACTACCGACCCAGTGGTCTCACCACGTGGATGTTACTGCATCTGAAGAGCCACGGGCTGGTTAACGATTATTCTATTCTAAAATCCGCGTTCGCGAGTTGATCTAATCGAATTTTCGAACGAACGAAACGAAGTCCTCGGTAGAACGCACCCGAGGGCTGCCCATCCCAAGGGTCGTCCCATCCGATGGTTGGATAAGATTTTTCCCGATAGAAAGGACAGAGCAAAAATTGTGTAAAATTGAGCTCTCGTATATTTTTAAAAGCCTCGCGTTCGCCCGCAAACTATTACTCGAAAGATATCGTCATTTAACGCGATTCTTTAAAAAAAAAAAAAAAAAAAAAAAAAGAAAAATAAAGCTCTAGAAAAAAAAATCATAAAAGATACGTATCAAACTGAACGTTCGTCTTTAAAAGATGAGACCTCGGTCATAAAAAATCGGTCAAGAATTACGACTGTTCTCATTGATTATGAGAGGGGAGGGGGAAGTAGCGAACAGCCTTAACGCGTTTCTATAAATTGGATCGTTTGGTTACGCGGGAAATGGATATAATCTGCTCGAGACGAGAGAACTTCTGGACCGATGCGACAGATGCATACGAAGCTGTGGTGACCAAGTGTACTCCTCGCTAGTCCCTGTAATAGTTCATATTTTGTCCATACCTGTCGCTGAAGTCACACAACACGCTTCGAGCAAAAGGTGATGAACGGTTTTAAACTTAGATACTCGTGTTTATTTTCGTCCTATCCTTTCGGTTATATGTTCTAACACGTCCGGACATAGTTTCCCCGTAGCACTTATTTATTTCCACGTTGTCGATGATTATTATCGATTTTTTGTTTTCTATTTTTACATATCCGGTGTTTACGATATTAATATTAACGTCGCAGAAATATTTCTTAAGAGGTACGTAGGATTTATATATATATATATATCGATAAGCTTTCATAGCATCTACTCCATCGACTGCATTTAAAAATAATGTTGAGTTATTATATTTGGATTATAATATTCGCAGGTAAAATCGAATAAAGATCGAACGTTATGTCGACGGAATATCAAAATTTTTCTACGGTAAGAAATTTTAAAGCGGCTCTAGCCATGAAACGAAACTTGGGAGTTCAGGAAAGAAGCTTTTGTACTGCAAATAATTTGGAAGAATCTTTGTCCATTTTGGCAGAGGTAAGATAAACGACGAATCCAATTGCTACACGTTATGCTCATTCGTCGACTTCTATTTATAGGAATTGGAATCTTTTAATATTTCACCGGTGAATGCGGATAATAGCGAAATTGAGTCCATGGAATCGCTTAAAGAAATTTCTATGAAATTAATAAATTCATTATGGAAGTTAATACATAAACATAGGATGTTGATGAAGTCCCACGATGAACTGAATGATACCTACGCGAAGATTTCAAACGATAATAATAGTTTGAAGGTAAGGTTATCAGAGTTATAAGATTTGTATTCATATTATATATAATTACAAGCCGCGTAGGAGTATACTTTGAATGGTAAGTAATAAAATCAATATTTATAATTTAATAATAATAATAATAGATCGTAGCAATTAATAGATTCATTTTAACAGAACCATGTTAAAAGACTCAAAGAAGAATTACAGAAAGGACATACGATGTTAGCTCAAATAAGGGAAAAGGAAAGAAGACTCAAAGTACAAAATGATGCCATTTTACGCGATTTAAAACAAGAGAAAAATGAGGTGACCGATTATAATTTTTATATTTTGGTTTATTTTTAATATCCAAAGTTGAAAATGTAACAACTTAGACTTAAACCGTAGGTAACCAAGTTAAAGAAGCAATCGTTGTCGAAGGATAGTCAACACGAACACGAATTAAGAAGGATCATACAGAGCGGTAATAAACTACGGGAACAGTTACAGAAAACTACCGGTTCATATAGTTTCAGAATTTTTCTATCGCATACTATAATTTACTATTAACTCGCATTTTAACGATCTCTTTTTGTATTTTCACGTAGGTACATACGTACCTAAGGACAAAGTGATACAAAAGGTACAGACCGATCATGAAAAAGAAATAATGTTGTATAAACAAACGATATGCCGTTTAGAAGAGAATAACAGACTGATGTTACAAGAGATTAATGACTTAAAAGATTCGTTATCGCTTCATTCCACTGCTATCGATTTGCAAATGGAAGCATCTGGAGTGTGGACCGACACGGATGCATAAATAAATGTCCATAGATTACTGACGATACTCGCTGAAAGATGTGGATGAGATATAATACGGTAATAGAGAATAACGAACCGATCATTTCATGGCTCCGTAATGCACCGATTTTCACGGAAGATTATATCCCGCCTAAAGTGCATCCAGCACATAATTTCTAATTAATCGTCATAGACAATAAAATAGTTCCTAATAACAATTGTTTTCATGGTAAAATATTTTTCACGTAGGTAATACTGTTATTTGTTAGACACTTTTAGAATTTTGTATATATCGAATAAACTAAGTTGCGTAGATTTTGGATTATATTAATTCTTTGGTGTATATAAACGTGTCCTTCTTTAGATCGAATTAATATTACGTACGGATTATCGAATACGCGAAAAGCAAAAGTATCTCGAAGAAAAATATTATCATGCTGCTCGGTCGATTCGCATTTTGCCCGTTGCTTTTAGGACATTTGCAATTGCCTGCTTTGCAAATGGTATTGTTGCCTTGCGAAACGATTGGCGATACGTTTGGGCCTCTTGTGTAAATGATAGCCGTGGGCAATCTGTTACCGTAACTCTCGATTTTATTCGACGACAGTCTCAGAGAACTTTTACCATCGGCACACGTGCTATTTATCCTTATATTGTTAGCGGCGAAGACGTTCATGCTGACGTTAAAGAAAATGTTGTCTAGAATCGTCGCTTCGTCGCTTCCAATCGAAAGGTTTCCCGACTTCTGCAACTCAAATTTCGAATTAACGATCTCAACTTTGGAGAAATGTCCAAAGTTTAATAACGCCGAGATGTTTCGAAATTCGCAATTGGTTATTTGCAAAGTTTCACCCATCTCCGAGATATTGAAACCCTCCATACGGGATATCGTAACATTAGCCATAACAAAGTGGTTCACTTTAATCGCCGTAAACTGTTCCTCGAAATAATCGATGTGAACGTTTCTTATCTCGAAGTGTTCGATCTTTTTTATATTCGAAAACGTGTCGTGCATGACGAACGGTATTCTCTTTATATTCGCCAACTCGAATCGTTTCAATGCAACCGAATTAAGAAACAATTCCAAAGTAAGAAGTTCGTTGATGTTATTCACAACGAGTTCCTCGATTTGATTTTCTTGGCTGAAACTGGAGAAGATTAGATTTGCCGTCAGGCACGAGGATAAACTAAGGCTCGTCACGTTCTTATAATTGTACTCTTCCGGTAGATACAACTTCTAAAACAAAACGTAAATGGGATTAGAACGAGCGAATGCGAGATAGGAGATGAGAGAACAATGTCGAAACGTGTGTATATATATATATATATATATATATATATATATATATATATTTACCTGAGTTCCGTCACATCGGCATGTAACGCGTTTATTATCGATCTTGCACTCTTTGCCAATGGTAGCCACCAAGTTAAACGATAACAGGAATGTAAGTGCCGTTATTAATATATTTTTAACGTTCGACATATTTCCTTGACGATATTATCGTATTAATCGTTTGTACATATATTTATTACATCAATACAATAATTTTCCCAAAGTTTTAACGAAGATTTAACTCCTACCTCCGCCCTGTATCGATCAATTGAGGAAATGAAAGCTCGTTAACTGTTGAGACTCACTCGTTTACGGTGAAAAACGGGATAAGAAAATCTCGACTTTCCTTCTTCCTCCGACACTTTGATCAGATATATCACGTTCGTTACCGATTGTCTTACGAACGGGGTCCGAAATTGAAGATCGTATTTTCTTCCGAGACTATCCCAGATAGTGATCTTCCCCCGTTTTTAACCAGACAGATATAACTCAGCCCACACTACTTTTATCACCGAATTACGTTTACTATGTTCTTCGAGATTATCCGTCGGAAATCTCTGTTGAAATCAAACAAATCTCTCTTCCTTTCACGAACCGTCCGATTCTCCAAACATGATTGAGATCGAGCACCATGAAACTCCAACTGTTTTATTCATCCGTGTCTCTGTGTCCTTTTCGTTTACACTTCTCTCTTTCACTCTCTCTCTCTCTATCTTTCTCTTTCTCTCGATGAAGATGGACAGTTCTTTCGTACCGCCTTTTACGATGAGTGACGTCCTCTCTTTATCGAGCTTATCGTTGAAATATATTTGAACGCATAAACGTTACCATCAAAATCGTGAGCGATTATACTCGATATCACTAAACGAGTATAACGTCGGACTCACCGTCGTCGACCACCGATGTGCCTTGCATCGCGTTTCAAGTTCGTCAATGCGAGTGGAGTAGGCCCTTCTCAATGGTCGGAATATCCTGCTGCCGGTGAGAGCCCATGCGTGGAAGTGCGTTTCATTTTTCGACGGTAAATTTCACGGCAATACCACGGATGTTCCAATTTTGTTTCCTCCTTTTTTTTTTTTTTTTCTTTTTTCCACTTCTTTACTTTGGACGTTAGAAAAATATAGGAAAGATCTCTGCAAGTTGTACGATTCTTTTATTTATTTTTTTTCCTTTCTTACGTATATAAACGATAATTATTTATTTACTTGTATGATAGCTATCGATGATACAGATATCGAGAAATATCAAAATATATTTTATATTCGTTCCTTTTGGCAAATATAATAATCGAAAAGATCGTATCGGAAGGAATTGAGATCGAAACAGAGATTGGCTTTCATTGTACGCATTCGAAACATTTAGTTCGAGGGATTTTCTTTTATTTTTTCTTTTTCCTCTAATTTCTTCGTAGAAATTCTATTTTTCTTGTCGTAAATTAAAATGAGAAGAAGAAGAAGGAAGGAAGAAAGGAAGAAACGGATTTTTAAGGAAACATAAAGTTTTCATTCTTCCTCGAAATCGTCAAATCGCGATGAAAAGTTTCCTTATATATTTTTCCGTTTCGTTAGAGTTAAATATATATACATATATATATATATATAGGGTGCCGCAGACAATATCGTCATAAAGTCGATCTTACGTTAGACGAATCGACTCGATCGTGTTTATTTCTTGACATGTTTATGTATATTATGTACACGCAGGTGTAGATATATATAGACGCCAACCGCATAATCATGACGTTCATCTAGATTCGATATTAGCGCAAATTAATTTATTCCGAATTCCTGGAGTATGGTAAAGCCGATAATACGCGCAAATTGCGCGAGAAATTGAAATTTAGATTAGTCTCGAGACGATATCGATAAATCTTTCGTTTATTAAAATTCTACTAACGTACAACATCGACTGAAAGACATTTCGATTTGAAGAAGTAAAAGATAAAAGAGAGAGAGAGAGAGAGAGAGAGAGAGAGAGAGAGAGAGAGAGAGAGAAGACAAATAAAAAAACCAGGGAGATAACAATTAAGAAATGCGATACACGCGTCTGTGTATGGTATACGTATATATATATATCTATATATATATATATATATATACATATATATATCTGTATATATATATATATATTTTTTTTTTTCATTAACTATCGGCCTTGCCGACGAATATATAAATCTGTTTAATGTACATATATTTAATAATAATACATACATACATACGTACATAAATGCATACGTGTACGTTTATATGCACGTACTCATAGATCTAAATTACAATATGGTTACAACATTCGAGATGTTGTTTTGCGATTCCGTAAAAGAGAAAAATTAATCATTTAATTACGGCAGAGGACTCGTACGCTATACGTAATAGACCATTTTAAAACTCGCTTTCTATCTCGTTTAGAGATACGAATCGAAAGAGGAAGAAGAGGGGTTAAGGGGAGGGAAGACACTGCCACATCCTTTGTGGTTGACTACCGAAGGGGAATACCAGTGGCGTTATTTGTATGCATGATGTGCGTGCTCGCTATTTACATATGTATATAAATGTCGCGTTAACATAACTCGGTCTCTCCTTATTTTGCGAGCATTCTCATCGTTCGGGACTTTTTTTTTTCTTTCTTTATCTATCGTGTCTCAATCTTCTTCTTCTTCTCTCTCTCTCTCTCTCTTTTCCATCCCTCTCCCGTTTATCTCTTTTTCTTTATATACGAACGACAGGAAAAAGAAAGGCGAGGGAGAGAGAGAGAGAGAGAGAGAGAGAGAGAGAGAGAGAGAGAGAGAGAGAGAGAGAGAGGATACCTAAATGTGTTCTCTGTTTCGGTGAAATAAATACAATTATTTCATGTCATTAATATAATTTCGTACAAATTCGCCACCCTAATAACATTAGTCGCTTAATTCGAACGTTCGAGTTAGCTCGAATCGAACGGAATACCCTGTCTGATATTTATCATTTCGTTTGTTTTTTTATTATTTCTTTCCTTTCCTTTTCTTTCTTTGCTATTTAATAAAAGTGGATTTATATATATATATAAAAATACGCTCCGAATTTGACATATGTTTCGCTTTACGTAAACTTGAGATCACAGATATTGGTTTTTTTCGATATATTAAGATCTTTTCCTTCTTTCTTTCTTTTTGATTTTTATTTCTTTCTCTTTTTTCTTTTTTTTTTTTTTAATAATCACTTATCAATTATTTGGCACGATTAATCGATACTGAGATTGTTAACGTTTCTTAAAATGAGAATACTGTAATGAACGACACGAAGATTGTTGTTAGAGCTTTTAAAAGCGCGAATCGTGACTACGTGCTATGTGAAAGGGGAAAGTAAAAAAGAAAAAAAAAAAGAAGTTAGAAATATTGAAACGACGGTGGAACAATCGGTAAAAATAATTATCACAGCGTTTCATCGAGATTAATGATTTATCGACGATTACGGCACGATGATACTTATAAATACGTGAAAGTAAGTACAAAAGGGACACATTAAACGAAAATAATAACAAATATTATCGTACAATTTTTATCCGACGAATTCTCTTCGTTCTTAGCTTCGCTTTCGAATCCTCGATAATTCTGAGAAATCTGGCGAGATTGAAAAATAAACTGAACGAAACGTTTTCTTCGCGGTAATATTATTAATATTAACGTGCGTGTCGGAATCGTTGGAAACAATACGATCGAGATAAAAACGCGAAGGTATTAAATAGAAATCGGACGACGAAACTAAAACGAATAAACAACGATCTTTTCTCGAATATATATATATATATATATAATATATATATAATATATGTAAGTAAATAAGTAAGTAAACCCGTAAATAGCAATCTGCCACTAAAAAGAAAATATAAGAATAAAGTTAAACGAGAAAAGCGTCCCTTTAAAATCGAGAGATATCTCGACTTTAATCGCTTCAGTCTTTCCTTTCGTCTTTCTCTCTTGTTTTTTTTTTTTTTTTTTTTTCTTTATAAATTTAATTCGTTTCCTTTTATATACATATATATATATATATATATATATCTCGTTTTCGTATAGATCGTAGGAAACGGCAAAGTAATGTCAGTCTCCGTAACTCGCGTCGAGTCAAAATTTCTTATAAAAGATCCGCCTGATGAGGTCCTTCCTTCCGGCTGACACCAAAGCGAGCGGTGTCTTCCCTTGCTTGTTGTGAATGTTACTCTGCCCTCCTGCCTGAGTCAAGAGCCAGCACACTTCCTTTTGCCTTTCAAGAGGGATCGAATTCGGAGCAGCGGCAGCCATATGCAACGGAGTGTTGTATTCGTAATTTGTCGCGTTCACCGTACTGGAACTAGCTTTGCTTAACAACACCTGTTGAAATTTCAATAACAACGTTATTCTCTCTCTCTCTCTCTCTCTCTCTCTCTCTCTCTCTCTCTCCTCTTACTCTGTCATAGCAGCGGTAGTGGTATAAATAAGACATTATTTTTATACGCGCGAACGTAATAGAATACACACGGTAGTATCATACGTCGCGTTAGGATCGTAGCTAAGCGATTAAATGATCACAAGTGTACGAGGATCAATTATAATATCATCATATTACGTGTGTGCATATATGCATAATTATCGGCAACGAACATAAAAAAAAAGGAAGACACGAAAGTGATAGAGATACGTAAGTTTTGCATTACATCGAGTTGCTTTGTCCTAGACAAAGTCGCAAAGTCAATGGATACTATGAATATAAATTAATACACATATTGTCGTTGGAAATATGTTAAGAAGAGGAAAATAAAATCGGAAAATCGGATTGCTTTTAAATATCACATTTTTCTTTCGAAAATAAAATATAAGACGAACAGTATAATTGAATCAAAGAGAGAAAACTGACGATCCTTATAATTTGTATTATTTCTCGATATTTCGTGTATCCTTTAGCTTTATAAATATAAAAATATATTAATTGTGTATGTATATAGTATATACATATATATATATATATATATATACACATGTATACCTTGACGAGAGCCGGATCACAACTGAGCGCGGCTGCCATGTGCAGGACTGTGTCGCCGCGTTTGGTGTCCTTTATATTTAGATCCGCTCCATTGTCTAGGAGCAAACGAACCGTGGCTACGGCCTTGGGACCTCTTCCCGTTGGATCATGGGACTCCACCGCCACGTGTAACGCGGTTCTTCCTTTAAAAAAAAAAAAAAAAATAATAAGAAAAAGAAGAAACGAACGTATGAGTCTCTCAGGAGGATTGATTGATTCTCGGTAAATACGTCTACGATCTATAAGGTATTATTGACGACTATTCGAATAGTAAATCCCTCGCTTTATAATCGTTTCAACGAAATAGATACTTTAGTTCCAATATAATATACATACATATATGATTAATCGTTCATTCGAGTAGATAAAAATCTTTACGCGAAGGATAACTTTTCTTTTTTTTTTTTTTTTTTTAGAATCGACCATAGAGAATGAGGTTGAAAATGCTAACCATCGTAGTTGCATTTGGATAGATCAAAAACTGCGTTCCCTTGACTAGTCTTTAGGGCCAATAACTCGGCCAAAACTTCGCCGTGTGAGTCTCCCCTCGCTGACACCGAGTGTATCAATGTGTCGCCCTGTAAAAATTAGACAAAACGAAAAATATAAAATGTTAACGGAGACACGCGAAGGATTAATTATTACGTACGAGTTAGAAGAACGCGTTGAAAAGAAAGTGATAATATAGTTCGTTTAGAATATTCAACGGTTATCAAAGTCGCGGTCAGCATTCGTTCGTTTTTATCAAACGTTCGCGATAAAAGCTATTCGTTCGAGTCAGTATCGCCGCGGTTACCGAGGATTTCGGTTTGCCAACGAAACGTTTTACTATTTTTTATCTTGGAATTTCCCCGGCTACTACGACGACGATGACAAAGGTCTACTTACTCGTGTATGATAGAGCTTTTGATTTATGTCGATTCCTTTTTGAAGCATCGTTGCCGCGAGATAACCCGCTATGTAGGGCATTTCTGGACAGCTCATGGCAGCCAAGTAGAGAGCGTCCTCGCCACGATTATTTTCCGTCGATAAGGCATCTTTCACCTTGCTTAACCTTTCCACCAATGGTACGAGATAAACTTTCTTTCTCGCCAACTCATCCGGATTACCAACCAAACGCATCAGCTCCCTGCGTATACGAAATTATTCGAGAAATATTTTCATTTGACCGTCGTCGATCGTTTAAGAGATTAATATATATTACGATGATTTTCAACTAACGTATCGCCATCCTCGTCTGCTTTAGCGAGTTCTTCCTCTGGTATCTTCAACAAATGTATCATAGCTTTTTCCACGTCTTTAGGGCTAAGCCCTTCCTTCAGTCTCTCGCTGGCGCCGACGCTTGGTAAATTTAAGGACGGCCACGGTACTATATACCTTTCGTTCGACCTAACGTAAAAATAAATTCTAGAAAATGTAAAAAGAACGAGAAATTTGATTCGATCATAACGCGATTAATTACCTTGACGTTCGACTGGACTTGAAAGAAGACACCGTCTTTGGTATTTGAAAATCGTTGAACGTTACATCGTAAGATGTGAGTTCCGAGGTACTGAAACATCGCCTTTTGTTCTCATCGATATCGTTCGTAATAGATGAGAGGTTTGAAAGGGATTGAAGGGACGTAGGCAACGAGGACGTATTCGTCTCGTTCGTAGGATTTTTACCGTTGGCGTAAACCAAAATATTTCGTTCGAGATTAACGTAATCCGTGCTTTGTTCCAACGGGTTCGAACACTGATATCTCATTTCGTTTCCGTTATCCCATACGCCGTTGTAATCGTAAAAGTTCGAAACGTGGGTCTGACTTTCACCGTAAAGACCGTTACCGTTGCTTTGATTTAGCGCGCCAACGTACGTATAAGAGAGATTGCTTGGACTAGTGGAATAACCTGGGACCCTAGGATCTTGGTTTGGCCCGTAATCGGAGGAAGAAGTGGACGGGAAGGTTTCGATGTCGTTCTTACGAGACGAAAGACGCATGGCATCGCCCGAAATCTGTTGAAGATTATTCTCGAAACTTTTTACACTGGAAGGTCTTATATCCTCGTAGGTGGTAGGGAAATCGTTAGACCTCGGTACGACTTGAGCTTCCTCGTTTCCCTCGCATTCGTTCCCTTGATTTCTAAGGACCTCGTCGAGCAATTGCAGCTCGTTGCTATCGAAGGTCGTGACGCTTTCGTTCCCAGTAATATTTCCTTGATCATCGGGAAAAGTACCCCAAATGGAGAAACACGCGAGATCTTCGTGAAGTCGTTCCTCTACCTGTTGACTCAACGGCGTTTGATAGTTCAGTGGACTAGGGGTATCACCGTAAGACTGACTCGAGGAGGAAGGTGACGATTGACCTTGCATCAGCGTATACGTCGGAGCGATCTATCGGTAATGAAACGAAAAGAAAAAAATTATGTAAATGGGTATATACTAGATACTAGTACAAGTAGAGGCTTCGGATGCGATAGATAAGATCGTTGCTCGCAAAATAATGATTCATATTGTAGGTCGGTAAGAGTGAGTAAGACCGTATTGATTAATACCTGTGGCGAGCCAAGGGGACTACCGGAAACATTATACGGCATTAAATGAGATTCCAATTGCATTCCTGAACCCGGTGATTGGGCGCGACTCGAGCATCTACTGTTCGATCGAGAAACTGCTACGTTGTAGCAACTTAAAGGAGAGTCCGGCCATGTTCTCGTGGCTTGAGAAATAATCGAATTACTGCTTGCGTCCGAGAACACCTGGGCTCCGTGAACGTTGCCTTGTCCGAGAATCGTCAATACCGAATTCTCGCCGTGATCGTTCACGACGATCGATGGGATGAGGGTTGTAGTCTATAATCGATACAAATATTTCCAACGTTTAGGCTCCGCTCGTTAATCGAATAGTTCGAATCACGAGCGAACGATCACTCACCTTTTTCATCGAGTTATTCCCCTCAAAAATGCTCGCCCGATCGTCGTCATAGGGTTTACTCGGCCAACCATTCTCCAACGTGCGACTTATACCGCCGTTCGTTCGTTCCCCCTTTGACGATTCGGCGAACGATTTCTCCGCGTTCTGTTGCTTCCGCGCGATACTCATGTTCGCCGATTGATTCCTCGCTGACCAATCTGTAGGATTTTTCGAGTATGGACAGTTACGAGTGAATTTAAACTTTATCGGATTACGTTCTACGAGATTCGCTCCGTCCAAAGAATTCTGATCGCAATTATCGTCGTTTAACGAATTCCGTCTTTCTGATAAAACGTCAAACGTAGGATACGTCGATCTCTCCTCTCGAATGTACTCTTGTAAATCCGCTATCTTCTCGTAACACGAATCAATATCACGAAAGGATCGTAAATCGATTCTACCGATAACTTCGTCGAATTTCTTCTGGGTCAGGTTCATTTCGTGTAAATCACTTACTTCCTTAAATTCGCCGACTCGTTTATCGTCTTGTCTCACAAATCGCCTTCTATAGTCTTCGGTCTGTCCGTTGGTGGTCAACATCTCACGACCGCTACCACTTCCTTGATCTTCGTAGTACGGAAGTAATACGACAGAACGATCGGAAACTGCGGAACGATTCGACGACGTTGTTTTGTCGATCCTTACGCTAGGTATCGTATTCGCGTTCGTCATATCTTTCGAAGGACAACTCGTTTCCACCTCCTCCTTCTCCTCCTCCTCCTCCTCCTCCTCCTCCTCCTCCTCCTCCTCCTCCTCCCCTTCTTCTTCTACTTATTTAATCCTTTCGAACGACGCTCTGAAAGAGATTGAAATACAAAATAAAAAAAAAAGAAAAAAACAAAAACGACTTACGTTCGATCGAGTTTCGAATTAAAATCAATCGTAATTATCGATCTTTTCAATCTGAAACAACTAACCTACGCCTAATAACTTCTTCTGATAACGAAATTCATTAATCGATCCTCGCGAGCTCACCGCCAATCTCATAGCCGATCCTGAAACGACGATCATTTATTAATACGACAATTCGATACCAATCACGATTTATACATTTCTCTATTTGTTCTTTCTCGTTTCAAACTCATTTTTATCCGTAATCTTACATGAAATCTTGTATCTTTTACGTTGGATTTATACCACAGGAAATGTTTCTTTCGTCACTTTGATTCTATATTTAAATACATTTTTCTTAGATAAAGAAAGGGGGAGAAAGAGAGAGAGAGAGAGAGAGAGAGAGAGAGAGAGAGAGAGAGAGAGAGAGAGAGATCAGTTCTGTGCCGTCGACGCACCGTGCAATATTTGTCTTCCTTCGAATTGCATGATTTCGTGGAAAGAACTCTTGCTCCTTCGTGCATTTATTTTACATTTTACTTTTTTTAACGCTCGACGCGTGCGTGCAGACAATAAATCTACTTATTTGCATGCGATCTCTCTTATATTAGATCCAATACGTTTATATGCGCGATAACACTTGTTTATTTGTACGCGTCATATAGAATTTACTGGCTTATGCACGTAAAGGATATTATCGTCGACTTTGAATTCGATTAAGGAATTTTTATTAACAACTATTACTAATATTTTAACCTTGCGCGATCAAAAATAATCATCGAAATGCGAACGTAATTGAACGATGACTCGTCGACTAAAAATCAAACGTAATTTTTACTTCGAATCGTGATTCGTTCCTTTAATTTTTTTTTATCTTTTTTTTTTTTATTTTTATTTTTTTCTTTTTATTTGCGGTTCGAACGTCCCGTCCTTGAGTGTATCGCCTTATAGGTGCCTTCCACGAAAGTGCATTTTTTTTTTCGTTTTTTATTTTGTCTTCTTCTGCTCCTTGTTTTCGACCTCTTCGTCGTGTTCGTTCCGAAGAGAAAATACTTACTCGAGACATTTTGCGTTTCTTCTCTTTCTTTTTTTTTTATTTTTTTTTTTTACTCCTTTTTCTTCTTCTTCTTCCTCTTTTTTTTCTATTTTTTTTCTTTTTCTTTCATACGATTCGCTCGAATAAATTCGACGAAGGATCTCATCAAACGGTCATACCGATGACTCCATTCGATAGTCGAATAGTCTTATTAGACGAGCGCGAAAAAAAAGCGTCTGAGAATGCGTCCCCCTATTGGCGGACTATTGGAATAACATTGCGTAATAACTATAATTAATGTTACAATTAATTCGATGAGATCTAATAAGCGAGCCAGCCAGCCAGCCAGCCAGCCAGCCAGCCAGCCAGCCATTCGAAGCGTATAAAAATGTGTGAATAGTTGAAATACAAATCTATCGGAATGTTTCCAAATGAATAAAGTTCTATTAAATTTTTTACTCGAATCAAACGAATAAAATGTAACGTGAACAATCGAGCCGCGGACGGGGAATGAAAGGTAAAGGGAGGTGGAGGGGAGGAACGACGGACGAAGATTGAAAAAAAAAATAAAAATAAAAAAATAATAAAAATAAAAAAAAAGGAAGAACAAGGGGAGAGAAGCAAAAAAAAAAAGGATTCGCATTGCAGTAATCACACGTTGATCGTCGTCAATTATCGCCACGAGAGTCTATTTACGTTCCACAACGTACATCAAAACAAGTCTGCCGTGAACGATCTCTCTCTCTCTCTCTCTCTCTCTCTCTCTCTCTCTCTCTCTGTCTCAATCGCGCTCTTACATCTCTGTCTATAATCTGTTTGTGTACATCTATAGAACGAACGGTCTGTCTACTACGGTACAAGTTCACACGGCTTAGCACGTGAGCGAGCACGATTATATACATTTGTACGTACGAGTTTTGTTTGTAAACTCGTAGTAAATAATCTTTCTGTTATGTATTACCTCAACTATTTTTAAACTCCTCGTTCAATCATATCGCGAAAATTATGTATTGAACCAATGTGTTTACATAAATTTGTAAAATGTATTTCCGCACTTTTGTCTCTCTCTCTCTCTCTCTCTCTTTTTTTATCTTCCTTTTTAGTTTACTCGATATGCGCGATTCATTTTTATGACTTTCGGTACGATTCGACCGACGAGCATATGTTAATTTTTTTTCCAAACTGAGAGAGAGAAAGAGAGAGAGAGAGAGAGCAAGATAAATGAAAAAAAAAAAAATATATATATATATATATTATTACCTTGAATAAAACCGAGATGAATCAGTGGCACTAAAGGTAGCGTCACACGAGTCACCTAACTTGGATTATCGGCGCGAAAATGAACGATGGCCACGTGCAACGTAGCTTCGATAATTTCGACGTTCTCTCGTACACTTGCAAACGATATCTATCCTCTTTAACGATCTTTATCGTCTCTCAATCCTCGTAGCTCGTATCTCGTATGTACGCGATCGTTTGAAACGTCAATGAAACGGTATCCTTCGATTTTATTTTATTACATATAATCCTCCTTAGAAGGATCATAGACAAATAATCGTCATCAAGATTTTCGTACACCACAAAAATAACATTTACATATGTGTACGTAAAAAGATAAATAGTTCGAGAGATAAAATAAGACGACGAGGAAGAAGAAGAAAAAGAAAGAATAAGCGATCAAGTTCTTCGCTCCTTCTCTTTCATTCGATCAGATCGCACGGTAGATCGCACGATCGATCGCACGATCTATTAGTTTCGTCGTTGTCGATGTATTACTTAACAAAAAAAAAAAAAAAAAAACACACTCGTCCGTTAGGATCGTTAGGACAATACCGACGACGATTCCTTGCTCTTGAGAAAATGATTTTTTTATTGTCACGGTTGTCGGTCCCGATGCGCGACACGTGCATCGGCCGGAAGAGAATGTTCTATATGTCGGCGAACGAGAGACGAGGAAGATCGGATCACGATCGATACGAATCAAGCGCGGTATCGCATCTGTCAATTTATATATCCACCAACGACGAATAACCGATCTCTGCGCTCGCTCGCTCGCTCGCTCGTTCGTTCGCTCGTTCGTTCGTTCGTTCGCTCGCCCGCCAACGACACGCACGCTCGACTGCGCAACCGTTGTGTGTTGCTGCTACTCGGCGAGCTCCCGCGCGACACCAGTATCGTAACTATTCTAATATTCAACGCTCGCTTTACTATCTAATCGCTTCGCCTTTACCGAATTAAATATTACTTCAATATTATTTCACGAATTAACATTAACCGTTTGGCGATATTTAACACTCGGTGGTTCTTCTTCATTTTTTTCCTCTCCTTTGTTTTTCTTTCTTTTGATCTTTTTTTTTTTTTTTTTTTTTTAATTCCTCGCTCTTGTCCGATGTAATTCATGCATACATATATATATATATATTATATTATATTTATATTATTTTTAATCGTATTAAATAATT
>OU426861.1:8716277-8733777 GCA_911387685.1 Dolichovespula media | reverse complement strand
ACGATGGAAAAGAGTGAGAACGCCTATCTGATCGAATGGGAAGATTCGACTTGTGAAATAATTATTTTCCATTCCATTTCTATGACGTAGAGATAGGAGAACGTGGAAAGCGTCGAGAGAGGAGGGAGAACTCTACTGTTTGACGGTTTTAAACTCGTTAAATTTATAATAAACCGCGCGTCGTTATATCACGGCCTTACGACACGCGTCGATTAGACGACGACGACGACGATGACAACGACGACGACGACGACAACGACGACGACGACAACGACGACGACGACGACGACGACGACCATGAGATATTCTACGTAAAACGTATAATTGAAAATTTCCGAATTTACGTCATAGGATCGAATATCTTGTATTAACGATAGTACGACGTCTTATCTACGTCCTTGTCAAAATCGCGTTATACATCGCGTATAAAGAGATTCCTTTTCTACAACCTTTTCTTCTCTCTCCCACCCCCACCCTACTCGTTCGCCCACCCGCTTCCCCTAACCGATGTTTTTAAGCGATAAGCATAATAATAAACGGCATCGATAATAGGCCAAATAATCCTATCTCAAGGCACGCTCGCCTATGGTATGCACGAGTTTATATTATATACAATCGGCAAGTGCCGATAATTATCGATCCTGATTCATACGCGAAAAGCGTTGTTTAATCGTAGACCGAATCGTAGAAGCGAAAGGTTCCGATCGATCGATCGATCGATCGATCAAGCGCACGATCAAGTCCAAAGTAAACGGGGATAAAATGAGTTTTCACGTTCAACGGAGAGAGGTCGACGACCAACGAGTTGCGTGTGTTTCTACGAGTACGCGTTGAAATGCTTCACTTAAATGATTAATTTCCATCTCGGACTCGTTCAAAATACGAATCGTTGAAAATCACAAGATTCTTTTCTTTTCAAGTATGCGAGGTTTTTTCTTCTTTAAAGCTCGTCAAAAAATTGAACGAGTTTATCGGAGGAGAATGAGATTGAACCGTAGAGAGAGAGAAAGAGAGAGAGAGAGAGAGAAAGAGAGATCTTACATACGATCGAAAATAAACGTCTTACGTCGTAATTAGAAGACGAATATATCTATTATATATATCCGTTTTTGTTTTACCCATATTACGTACGTTAGAGAGACGACACGCGCGCTCTCGCGCGTGTCAGAGTCCATGAAAGAATCATTGATCGCAGACGATCTGTCTCGTTGATGTCTCCTACCAGTCATCGTACTACTTCGTCACCGTCTACTCTATAGAAAGAGATTATTCGCGAGGTATCTTAAACGTTCGGTTTTCCTTACGAGACTAGGGGAAATTAGTTCCATTCGAGTTTCTAAATCCAAGAAAATTGGAAAGTTTCCGAGAAGGACAACTGGAAGAGAGAGAATGAGAGAGAGAGAGAGAGAGAGAGAGAGAGAGAGAGAGAGAGAGAGAGAGATAAAGATAAAGAAAGAAAGATATAAGGAGAGATAAGAAAGACCGAAAGGAACGATGACATATTCGTCGTCGTTAAAAACAACAATATGTAGTACGTACGTGCATACGCGTTCTATAGCGACACGACATCCTCCTTATCGCGATGCTCTCAAACATATAACATACAAGACCATTCTTTCGATACTCGTTCGTTAACGAGGAACATCGTCGGTACGTTCGTGATCGCTTAATACAAGTATTTTCGACTAGACGATAATGTAAGTGCGTATTTAAAGACGATAATGCGAGTACGAACGTACGAGTTCGTTAACAATTAGTTGCAACAACAAGCTGTCACATGATAAGTTACTGTTTTGTGTAAAAGAATAGAAAACATAAATAATAATAATAATAATAATAATAACAAAATACACGATACGAAAAGTAGAAAAACAAAACGTATCTAAACGATTGCATCGTAGGCGAATACGTATGATTGCTTGCACAACCTACCGTCGCACATGGATTTAGAATTTCTATGGTTTCTTCGAAATGCTGAAACTTCCGATCGAATCCTCCACCCATTCCTTTTGCAATATCAAACAAATCGATAATTTTTATCCCCGACGATCATTTCTCTTACCAAGAAGCCTCGAAAGATTATTCCGAACGCGTGGCATCTTATGATCGAAGTAACCTGCTCGGACACTCGTCGTGTAAAGACGATTCTAATTACTTACGTAGATAAACTTCACCGAATTGCGAAACGGGTTTTCTCGCGTTCTGATAGTATTGCGAAGAAATCGTCCTCGAGTACTCGAGTCGTCGAGTTTTTTCCACGAAAACATTAAATTTTATATTCATATGCGCGCGTGCGCTGCTTGCATTAGGCGCTAAGACTGCTTCGACGTAAGGACGTTCATCATCCACTCCTACGCGGCTCGATTATTATAACGCTCGTGCCTTTATATATTTTCTAACACTTTCGTCCGCTCATTCCTCTATTTCTTCATTTTCATTCTCGAATGATTACATACGTCGAATCGACGAACGATCATTGGGATAAAACGCTCGAACTACGAAGAAGTACGAACAAAAAGCGAAATAGGAGGAGTCGATCGTGGAATTGCGATCATTTCATATGTACATACGTATGTTCCTTTGATCGAACTAAAATTGTGCTTGAAAAAAGGAAAAAAAAAAAAAAAAAAAAAGAAAAAGAAAAAAGAAGAAGGAAGGACGAAAGATGCAAATTTAATTGTATACATATATGATTCCATTTTTTTTCTCTCCGCCGACTATCCCCTCCTCCTCGGCATCCTCCCTCCGCCATCCTTGTTTTTTCTTTTTCTTCCTTTCCTGTAAAACCGATAACAGTTTAACTCCACCGAGAATAATCTCTGAATCGACTTCGATTCCGAGAATGCCCGTACGAACGATAGCCGATGTAGATATATCGAATAGATTGGTAGCTCGATGCGATGCTGCGTACGAATGTCGCAATTTTCGCGAGTGCGATTTCTTTGTGTTTACAAAAAAAAAAAAAAAAACAAAAGGAAAAGAAATAAAGGGATACCGTTTATGTAAGCTACGAAGATCGGGTAATTAGTTAATATTTCAATTATCTAGACGCCAAGAGGAGAAAAATTGTTTATTATTTTGTTTTCCCATATTGTTATTCGTAATCGTAAAAAGGACAGTAATTATAGATAATAAGACTGACCCCATACAAATATAGATTGGGGAACGTAAAGCCGTAGGTACTTAAAACAAGGGGAACGTGTTTATCAAATACAAATATAGTCTCGTTTTCGAGAGGATCCACGTTAGGAAGATGAAGAAAAAGGTTTTGGTTATCCTATCGATCCACCATGATCTGAAAGAAAGAGAAAAAAAAAAAAATATATATATATATATATATATATATATATATATAAAAATATCGTTCTTTTCTATTATTTTTTTTCTTTTTTTTTTGTTTTATCTATTTAATTTCTTCGTTGAATTTCTTTCTCCGATTGATCATAACTCACGTCTTTCTACTCGTTAGAATATCATTAAGGTTGTCTCGTTAGAGAATTATAATTAATAATAATAGGTGGAAGTAACGCGTTGCGTTTGCGCATAATTATGGTAATGTTTGATGTTGCATAGACGGCAAACGATAATATAATGAGATAACCTTACGGTCTCTATTGCACTTTCACTCGATCCAATATATTTGATAGATATAATTGACGGAATTTCCCGATGATAATTGAAATCTTTGCGAGCCAGCGCTAATAAGATCTAAATCGATATTACTGTTCCTCGTTTCGCTCCGTTTCTTATGAAAGCCTTAGGCGAGGACGTTACGCGACGATAATCAAGGTTTAACTCATCCAATGTCAAAGTGGATTTGCCGTTCCTCTGACTAATCGAGCCAGTATTCTGCGGTTGCAATCTTTCTAAAGTTACTTTGCACGTGAGTAATCGTAGCTAACGTTCGTCTGCTCTCTCTCTCTCTCTCTCTCTCTGTCTCCCTCTTTATTTTCTATCATTTGTTTTCGCTCTTTCGTTCACGTTTACTCACGAACAAAGTTTACATCGTTAACTTGATATTCATTATACTCACAACACATGCGTTATCTTTATCGAATTCATTTGTTATTGTTTTCCATAAACATTGAAATAAATTATTTACTTATTTTCTTTCAACCTATAATTATAATCCATTCGGATCATTCGTTATACGAGGCCTAAAATTAGAACTTTTACAAGTTGAAAATATATATGTAGATGCACGTTAAAAGTACGATGAAATGCATTAACGGACGATTCGCGGTCAGTTGTTTTACTCGGGGATTTCCTACGTTCCGAACGTGACGCGGCCTCTTATCTCACTTTTCTCTCTCTCTCTCTCTCCCTCCCTCCCTCCCTCCCTCCCTCCCACCCTTCCTATTATCATCATCTTTGTTTGTTATGCTTATTTATCGTCCGCGATCGAAGAAAGAGGAGTCGAAAGAGAACTCGCGGCGTTGTCAATATTTGCGTTAGAATCGTTGAATCGTTGCTTGCGAAAAGTCAACGGAACGTACCATATTCTCACTTCTCTCAATTTTTTTTTTCTTTTTTTTTTTTTTTCTATTTTGTCTCATTCCGCAATTTATTTACGTACATATATAGATACCGGGATTGATAGGATTTCGTACGAAAAGAAAAAGGAACAAAAAGAAAAAAAAAAAAAATAAATAAATAAATAAATAAACGAAAGGTTTGCTCCAGGAAGTTATGGAAAAAGAAGAAAAAGAAGAAATTGTCGGCGCAATAACGCGCCCGTTTATCGCACGTTCGAAACTTCGAAGGTACGACGAAACTATTCGATAATTATTCGGTATGCGTTCGAAGCGACGACGATAGCGCGTGAACTTTAAACGCGGCAGCTATGCGACCCAGTTTTCAAAGAGGGGGAGAGAGAGAGAGAGAGAGAGAGAGAGAGCCAGGCGACATTGCGATCGACCAAACAGCCGGTGCGAATAAACTCGTGCACCGACCAAACTCACGATCGGACCGGATACAGTTCGAACATCTCACGACGACAGTCACAGTACGTGACATCCTTCGATCAGATCTTTCTTTCGTCTTAATTCGTTGATTTTTTTCTTTGTTTTCGTTTTTTGCTTGTTTTCGTTTCCGACGAGGTCTCGCGATTCGTCGGGAGACCCGTGGATTCATCTTACATTCGAGAGTACCTCCGAGAAAATACTCTGCTTATTACGTCTGTGAGGCTCCCCCCTCCCACCTCCCACCACCCACTCGCCATCCCCCCCCCACCCCCCGTCGCGATCGATCTCTCGAGCAACGCATTACGAACTACAGTTACTCTAAGTAAGTATATGTAATATTGGAAATCACAATCGCCGTTTCAAGCTTGACCATTAGAAACGTTCATCTCCTTACCTGTTTAGCGCCCGCACATTCTCATCAATCTTCTCCATGTTCTCATGCAGCAAATACTTCTTACCTCCCTTTAGAGATATCCTGAGGAAAGAATAAAAGTTTTACGTGTTTAATTTTATTGTGACTCTTTTCGATTCTCTCTCTCTCTCTCTCTCTCTCTCTCTCTCTCTCTCTCTTTTGTGGAATACTATCAATTTGTTTGTAACTACCAAGAACCTACTTTAAGAATTGATATATGTCGAATTCACGATAATTGAATCCAAAATCTATTTTATCCTCGGCAGATAGTCTCGTTAGTAAGGACAGTGACTTATCGTTGTAGAAATTCCAACAGTTCATCATGAAATAAGACAAGGATATGTTGGCAACGTAGACCTTCCTTTGCAGTTTCAATACCCTAAATAGACAACAAAGTATAATGACTGTTTGGAAATATTATTATAAATCGATATCGTCCTATCAACCATCGAGCTTTGTTCTTTTTATTAACATTACTTTTGCCTTTAAATAACAAACAAAAAAAATTGATCATGCTTATTTATTTATGTTTCCCGTTTTTAATAACGTAAGATGAAAATGACACGTACGTTAACGAAGAGATATGGTTTGCATTAAAAAGAATTATATTATTCATATGGATGAAAGATCATCCGAGAGAACGAACTAAGTAAAAATATAAACGAAACGAAGCGCGTAAGATTGGCATGGAAGTAGAAGAAAAGTGCGATTTAACCCACGCATAGTTCTGTCTCTTTTACCATCTTTCGTCATGATATATTTATTATTATTAAAAAAAAGAACAAAGAATTTATTTAGTTTAGATAAAGTCTTTAGATGCATGGACTCAACACTCACATCGGTTTGCGTCCTGTGAATTTCAATATTTGGTCTAATACCAGGGCCGGCAATACTTGGTATAGAATGACGCAGATGTAATAATACACATAACATTTAGTAATCGACAAATTTGGATACCATATGGGATTTTCCAACGGGTTCTCCTCGTTTATCTTTAAAGACAAATTAACGGTACTTCTCATAGTGAGTCTTTTTATGCTGTACGACGAAACATTGTAGACTTCGACCTCCGGATTTTGTGTTACCCTACGACATATTATATCACAATATTATAAAGAGATATTTCAGTCATAACGTCGTGATAATACGTTAATCGATTGAATTTAAAAAAAAAAAAAACGATCGTAAATCCTCTTGTAAATTAGAAGAGATCTTTCGATGCATTAACGCGTCGATTGGGTTACATAATTGGTAAATATAAAAGTTATATTTGAATTCATGGATATATTTGAACGTTGAGGATCTCTATCGATTTTGATTTTTCGATCGTCGGATCCAACGACCACCGTTGTGATTTATAATATAAAACAATACTCCCTTAATATATTCTATCGAAGAAAAATCTTACGGCGTTTGTCCTCGAACGTAGGCACTTGTTATAAAACATTTAATAACGATATCGACGGGTATATAATCCAGCTCCTTATCTGGATCTGCGTAAAGTATTTTTAATATTCCTTTTCCACCACCGACCATCAGACCTCCTGGACCATTAAAGTTGTCCACCCACCCTGGTATTGGTTCGTCCTTCGACGTTATAACTACAAAAAAATAAAAATATCACGTTATCAAGGATACCTCGAATTTATACGCCTTAGAACTACTCTTCGATCGCTCAGCGATTGAGCCGTTATACGTCGTTAGAACGATTGATTGGGTATTACCCGAGAAATTTGTCTCTTACATGTTTCGACGATATATGAGAAACTGTAATGTCATCATTAGAAAAACGAGCCTCGCGATTCATATCTTTTTGATATCTCTTTCGAATGAGTATCAACGAAATAGAAATATATGTAAGGATGATCGACAGGGAATATATATTATGTATACATATATGTAGCGAGAAGAAAAAAAAAAAAAAACTAAAAAAAAAAAAAAAGTACGTACCTATCGAAGGTCTGAGGATGACGCAAGGCAATCGATCGGAAAAATCACTTATCACACTTTCGGCCAATTTCTTTGAGAAGATGTAAGTATTCGGTAACGAGCCCATGTATCTGGAAAATAATTTCCAAGTTCTTTCGAAGATATTCCTTGAAGGAAGATAATATCGATAACGTGAGAAACGTACTTGGTAGTTAAGATGTCCAATATATGTTCGTCGACATTTTCCGCCATCTCGATGGTTTTTCTCCAATCGATTTCTGCCGGATAGACCGTTTCCTTCACACAGAACTTATCGCAATGAGCGTAGGTTGAGCTAACGTGTACGAGGGCCTTCATGACAAAGAGAAAGAAACAAAAATTATTTTTTGTTTTATTTTCTCTTCTTTTTCTTTTCATTTCTTTCATTTCTTTCATTTCTTTCCATCCTCCTATCTTTCTATTTCAATCAACTCACCACCAATTTTTTCATATTTTCCGCCAGCATGCAAATGTCTCTGGTCGATCTTGTGTTGGAGAAAATGGCGGTCCGTAAACTGTCGTTGAATCTAACGTTCGCAGCAACGTGATATATTATAGATACCTTATCGATAAGTACTTGCTTTTCGATCGGATCCAATCCTAAATCTTTCTCCGATATATTTCCATTCACGGCAATCACTTTTTCAAAAGCAGAAGGATTCGTTTCCTTGAGTTTATCGAAGATCTGAAAAAGAAAATGTTGGCTTAATATTTCTATTTTTTTTCCTTTTGTTTCTTATTTTTTCTTTTTTTTTTTTTTTTTTTTTTTTTTTAACAATGCACGTCCAATCCGTGATCCACGAGCACATCTTTTTAATCGATGCGCATGTGGATTCCTTTACAATCCAATTTTCGTGCACTCACCGGCAGTGCGAATACTTTCTTTAATCTTTCGTCGATTGATATATTTTTTTTCGGCCGCATTAATATATATAATGCTTCCAAGTCGGGACACGAACGTAAAAATTTTTCGATTAAAATTTTTCCTAAAAAACCGGTGCCACCTGTTATAAAAATGCTCCTTCCGGCGAAAAATTTCGCTACGTTTTTGATCTCGTGTTCCTTTTCAGATTCCATCTGAAATGAGACGACAACGATTAGCGATTAACAAAAAAAAAAAAAATACACACACGCGCACACATATATAGCAAGATCGTCGAGCGTGAAATTACTTATGACAGAGGCAAAAAGAGATAATTAAAGATTATCATTTATTTACAACATTTGTGAGTTATTTGTGCATCCAAGCGACTCTTACTTTTCAAAAATGTCCGTCGACGATCGTGAAAAATGTTCTGGCACCGCTAAGAACTTACTTTCTATACGAAAGTAAAGAGATGACTGAGGTTCGACATTAAAGCGACACAGGAAATAATATCGAATAAGAAAAGTGGCTTAGTCATTCCTTCGGATCAAGGGGCAATTTATTCCATATTTATGGTGTGTATGCTAATGAATGATTGTATTAAAATCAAAATAACAAATGATACAGATAACGTGGGAAAATATACACGGTAGATAAAATATTTATTGGTTGATCGGAAATTATCAAGTTTTAGTTTCACAATTTGAAAAAACAAGGAAATTGGCCTACAAAATTTCGAGAATGAGTAATTGATCAAAAAAAAAATAAAAAGATACATAAATATATTAATCACTATTAAATAAATACTATTAATATATATATATATATATATATAATGAATAAATAAATAGATAATAGTATAATAAATTATTACAAACTTTACGAATAACTTGTCGTGATATCGTAAACATACATATATATGTGTGTGTGTGTGTGTGTTGGTGTCTATGAGGAAGGGAAGGGGGAGAGTAAAGGTAACGATGATTCCATAAAAATCTTACGATTTCGTGGCAAACATCGAACGACGATTAAATGTTTTCATATCTCTCGTCGCTTTAAAACACTTCGTCCAATCGTCGCTGTTAAGATAGAAAGAAAGAGTAACGAAAATGTGACTTTTTTTCTTATATTTTTTTTTGTAATGCTGCTATTTATAGAATATGACGACAGCTCCTCTCTCTCTCTCTCTCTCTCTCTCTCTCTCTTTCCGTTGTTAATTAAATAACGATGCATTATTATTCTTGGTTTCGATATTCGAGAGTTTACTCGCCCTTCAAAGCCAATTTCAGATTCTAAATTCTTCCTGTTCCTTTTTCGGTTTGTTCGAAACTTAAAGTTCATACAATTATAATAAATCGAACGTGTTTCGCAGTGTACGATAATATTTGGATCGTAATAATAAACCAGATGAAAATGTAAATAAACGAAATTACGATATAATCCTAATTTAATTGGTCCGACGTTTGAAATATTATACGACGAGAAATATTTTCGATATCGGATTAACCTTTCAGATGGATACGGAACGAGAAAGCCTCAAAATGATATTTTCGGATCGCACCGATACCAAAAAAAGTATGAGCCAGATGGAAATGAAATATTCAGCCGAACCATCCGTTTCCAAAATGTCTTATATCAAGTTAGTCGATCTAATTTCGAAACTCGTCATTCTCTCTCCCTCTCTCTCTCTCTCTCTCTCTCTCTCTCTCTCTCTCTCTAGTTACAATGATTCGATATATGTATCAATGTATAATCATACATTAGAAACGCACAAGAGAATTCGATTTTTGATATAGTTTTAAAAGGTGGTGTCAGTCCTAAAATTGACATTAAAAATAAATTTGAGAATGCATGGCATGTATACACGTTCTATATTAAAAGCATTCCACGAAGTCAATTTGTTGAACACTCAATATGGATATTTAATGGATTTTGATGGTTCGACGTTTCAACGTACGGCCTACGTAAAGACATGACTTTGATCGAGTAGTCGAAAAAATCGAGAGAGAGAGAGAGAGAGAGAGAGAGAGAGAGAGAGAAAGAGAGAGAGAGAATACGGACGCTTGTTTGGATATGCAAATAGTCCGAAAGAAGATCAAACCGGTTTGGTGCGTATGTGCATTGTATTCGATATTTAAATGAATCCAAACGAATATCACGTGTTGTCCGTTGTCGTCGACGATTCGTTAAAAATCACATTGAAGCATCTAAAATAAGACGTCATAGAGAATAATTTTATATCACTTTTCATATGGAATTTACACGCTCCTTCTTCGGATAACGCAGTAATCGTGAATCGATCTCGGATTCGGTTGTATATCGATCGCTTTTTTAACTTTCTTTTTCCGTTTTTTTTTTTTCTTCTCCCATCCCCTCAGAGACGACGCAAAAATCAAAAAAGGTAGAAAAAAGAGAAGGAAGACGGTGTCGGATGATAACGAGTTGGATGCCTCGTTAAAAGAGTCCGTATACGACGAGTACGAAGAGGATTCCAAAATGACTATCAAATGGGAATATCCAAAGCCAAGAACAATTCCTCGTGCCTCTGTTCTAGTAATAATAATAATAATAATAATAATAATAATAATATATATATATATTATACAATAGATCGTACTTCATCATTCACCTTTTCTCAAATGAATGAACTTTGATTGACCCCCCATCGAAAAATAATCTTTATTCCACTGATTCGTAATTTAAATTTGATTTTAAAATTTGTAAATTTATTTATGGGGTTAAAAAATTACGTTTCACTTCCTCTTTTGCCATTTCTTTGTATTCATATATACTCGAATTATTAAGTTAAGAGTCAAGAAAAATACACTACAAAAATGTATCGTCTGATCGACTTCGAACGATTCCAAATAATTTTCACTTCGTCGTTTCTTTTTTTTTTTTTTTTTTTTCCTTTTAACTTCCTTACCTGCTTAAATACAATTTATTCGAACGCGAGCGTATCTTTCGTGCAAACCTTCTTCGAGGCTCTACCGAAGTAACTTTACATTTGGCGGAATAGGAAATTGATGTTAGACCTCGCGTGAATCGATAATTCAAGGAAATTAACTACAATTTAGGAAGGTTGCTGCTTTCTCTCTCTCTCTCACACACACACACACACACTCTCTCTCTCTCTCTCTCTCTCTCTCTACCTTATCTCACCTCGATCCATAGCAATTATTAGCTCTCGCTAAACTAATAGTGAATTAAAATCGATAATCGACAGGAAGGAAAATGATAAGTAATTGTATTTCTGTGTTCCAGTTACGAGAATGGATAGACGAACAGGTAAACTTTATCCTCGTAAATTTCGTTTCGATTTTAACTTGAATTAATGTTCGATCGGAAATTAATTGAAAATTTCCACAGGTACATTGCGTTCTTCGCGAGTTTTACGAAGCGAGCTGATTAATATATGATATCTCTGTAGTTATCGTAAACGAACGCTTTAGTTGAGCAGTTTGCCCGAGGAACGAAGAAAGATGACTAAAAATGCAAGAAGAGCATTGCAAAGGAAGCAAGCAGTGGCGGCTGCCGAGGAGACCGAAAGGATAAGGTAATAAATCGTGGAAGATTTTACTTCTTCTTCTTTTTTTTTTCTCTCCTTAAAAATAAAAAAATAAAACAAGAGAAAACAAGAAGAAGAAAAAGGGAAAGAAGGAAGAAAGAGGAGTCAAAGTTTCGTTCGATATCGCAAAAACAATCGGTTGAAAGTGAAAAAGATTTTGCGAGCGCGAGCTCAAAAATCAGTAATTTTTTTTTCCCTCTTTGTCATTGTCGTTGTCGTTGTTGTTGGGCGCAAGAATCAGCTGGGCTATTATATGATTCAATGGTGACCGTATGCGATGTGCCCCATGCAGTGGGGAGGAAAAACGTGTCCTGATAACTTCATTCCTAAATCTACGGTCGAGCCGCGTATACGGTAGCCGAGTGCTAGCATAAAATTCGCGCGATATGAGTTTGGCAGAATTCCATCCCTTATCTATGCAGCTCGCTTTCGACCCACTTCCCAGTTGGAGCTACTTCGGCAACTCTCACCCCTAACCAACCCTCTAACGTACACCCTCTAAATCTCGATGAGTTTCAGTCTAGTTTCGTACCTCCGAGCGATCGTCTTAAACGATTTCTCTCTCTCTCTCTCTCTCTCTCTCTCTCTCTCTCTATCTATCTATCTATCTATCTATTTATCTCTCTCCCCCTCTCCCTCTTTTTTTTTCCCCTATAAATTGGTTCGAAATAATGTTGGGCGATTCGTTAAAGTCGATTGTTTTTTTCGATAGTTACATTAGAGTGTCCAAGCCAAGATTTAAAAACGAAGAGGAAAGGTAGTGACCCTTCGTTACGTTTCCTTTCCCTTTCGTTATATCCTTTTCTCTTTATTTTTCTATTTTTTTTTTTGTACTCCGTTTTGTGTTAGAAACGACAAGTTCTTTGCGTAAAGAGATCGTCGAATAATATTCCAGATTGCAATTGATAAAGGATATTCAGGAAGAAATTCACTTGGAGAAACACAAAGCCGAAGAGGAAATTCTATTGGAAGAGAGCCAAGCGTCAATGCGAAAAATCCAATTGGAGGAGACTTCGTTCGTGACTTACGACAATAAAAGGGCGTTTATGGATCACGTTCTTGCCACCGAGGAAATGGAAAACGTGCGTCATTATGCGAATTAAATACGTTGAATTATTTACTTCTCCATTGTCCTTATATATTTTGCATATGAATTTCTGTATAGCCTACTATATACGATTTATGTATACGACGAAAATGTAATCGATTTCAGTGGATTATGTACTTGACGTGTGAAAATTTACCCGACGTTGCTAAATTGTCCGACACGAATACATTCATATTTCTTTGGTCGTTGGAGGACGAAGACGTAAACATGGAACTGGTCGTGAAGAAAAACGAAGTCGTACAATACGTACGTGTTTTATTATATTTCTCGTCATTATGATCGATCGTCATCGCATCTTGCCCGACCGACGATCAAGAGAAAAATAAAAAGAAAAAAAAAGAAAAAAGAAGGCCGGGATTAACTACTCTCTATAATCCTCTCCGCAATATTTTCAGTTATTGCTGCAGCTACACAAAATCATCAATTTCTCGTTAACGAGGTCCACCGATTACATAGAGGAATGTAAAATGGTAAGCCGTTGTTGGATCGATTATAAGAACGCATCGTTGCAATTTCAAAATAGGTTAGGCAAAGTTTCAGGACGAAGTTGCAAAATTGGATAGACCGTGCCTGTTATCGACTTTTACGTCAAATCGAGAGGGACATGCTAAGGGTGGATCTGAAGAACGCGACTTACGTCAAAATAACGAGGCATCTCATTTGTTGCATGTGGGCTTTGATCAAGTTGCCGATCAGTATTAAAGAAATTCCTGAGAAGGAGAGGTACGTCCCCTTTTCCCTTCTCTTTTAAATTTATTTTCTCTCTCTCTCTCTCTCTCTCTCTTTCGATCAACGAAAAGTCCTAGGACGTAGGGACTGAGATTAGAAACGATTCGTTCGATCCGATTGACAGAAAATCGATCGAGGTCCACTTCGAGGAAATCAATCTGACGGTGAAGGTACCACTTGACATCGATTGCTATTGTATGGCTATTCGTGGACTGTGGCTAGATTACGATCACTATTCCGATATTGGGACCTCTTACGTCATGCCGAAAATACCAGAGGAATATCAAATGAAGATGGGTGAGAGGAAATTTCGAATTTTCATTCATATCCGTCAATATCGATATATATATATATTTATATATATATATATATATATATAAATATATATCTTTCTTTCTCTTTCGATTGGGAAGAGAAGGAAAGATCCAAAAATCCCAAGAAAATTTATTTTCTTCTCTCTCTCTCTCTCTCTCTCTCTCTCTCTCAGATCTTATCACCTTTTGCTCGGAGGAATACGAAACGAAACGGAGAATACGGGAGGAACAAGTCGAGGGACGTCGTTTGAGGATGGAAGAGAAAAAGGCTATGTTATGGAAAATGGAGAATCCGGCACCGGTAGTCCCGGTAAAGCCAGATAAGAAAGGAAGAAAAGCCGGTAGTCAATATGGTCGGATAAAGAGACCGGAATCTGAACAGGAAATAGAACCCCTACCGTACTTACCGACTCCGAACGAAATCATTATGTTCAAAGAAGGTAGCTTTTGATTTTCGATTTTCTCATTAATCGGGATATCGGGTCTAATAATGGTAATGCCTTCATTATCCGTTCTCTTATCCCAGAGGAATTACGGAAGGAACTTAGAAAGCTGTTGTTCACTAAATGCGAAAAGACGGAAGTCAATTTACGAAAGTACAAAATCTTAGGTGGCGTCTATCACATTGATCTCCTTTATCAACCGCCTCAGCCTAAGGACATGAGAAGAGAAATATTTCTTACCACTCGTAACCCTCGTTCGAACGTTCTAACGTATAAAGAAATGAAAACGAGAGGGAGATAGGATAATTCTAACGAGCGTCGTTTCCGTTTGCAGTACAAATTTCGAAAGAACTGAAACACGTGCCGTTTTATAAACCGTACAAGGCACCGCCGCCTGTACCCCCCACCGAAAGAACGCCGGAAGTGATCGAGAATGAAATGAAGGCTTTGGAAACCGCGATGGAGGCCCTTGTATTGGTTACGTTAACGTACGTCTATCTTACAAAAGAACGTATCGTATCGTATCGTATCGTACAAAATCTAAGTAGAACGAATTAGACGACGAGTTTTTCTATTCCAACCGATATCCATCCTAGATTACCGGATACGGTTTTATGGTTCGAACCACCGTTGGTGGCTCATTGGATTTCCGAGAAAAATATTTGGTCGACCCAAGACATCCATGACATAAAGTTCAACGAGGACAAACAACAGATAACATTTCGTACCGGCAGATTTGGAATTCATGGCCTTGCGGCATACAAATTGATCAATTTGCCATTTCAAAGTTGGGAACTCAAGCCAGAAATGGGAAGGAATAGTGGCGGCGGTGTGACTCTTAACATAACAGCTGCCACCGTGCAAGTGGAATTCGTCGTCAGGGTACGTCGACGTACATTACGAGTCGTAACAATCGTTCGTTAAACCTATCGATATCTCTTAGGAGGATTCGGTATGTTTGAACTCGTTAATAGGGGGCACCTCGTCGGCGCTTCAAAATATCGTTGGCACGTATATGAAGTTGAACTTTTTAATAGATGTGAGTTTGTCAATTTATCATATCGTTTATATATGTACATATACGCACTCCAATTTCTTGCCTAATCTCGTCGAGATTCTTTTTTTTTCTTTTCTTTTCTTTTTTTTTGTCGATTTCTCCCCGTACCATCGACCCTTTAGAAAATGCGAGAAGGTGGCTGCGATTTATTTCCTGAACAAGACGCTGCGAGTTACATAAAAGGACTATCCGTGAAACATCCGGTTGCCCAGGAACACTTGCAAGAATGCATTGGTCTATTGTGCACGGCCTATACATTTTCCTGGTCTAGGTGGAACGTTAAGAGATGCTCGCGCGAAATCGTCCTACAATATAAGGAACTGCACGGATGCGTCGCCAAAGAGGTAAAGCTAATATCGTACGCGTGATCAACTTCCCTCCTCCTCCTCCTCCTCCTCCTCCTCTTCCTCCACCTCCTCCAATCTCCATTTACGTCCGATTACGTCTCACGATTTTATTTACCTGCTACCAGAGATATAATTCATATAAACCGACCGTATTATGAATATGCAATGTGAAACAGCTGATCAAGCACATCTCCTTGACGTAATAGAAATTGTTCGACGTCCCATATGATTTTTCTCGAAACGCGATTGGATCCTTGAAATCCTTATAGTTTCGAGATTAACAATTAACCCTTATTACGTCGGGTCTAAACTTAGAAAAGTCTAGACTAAAATTCGAGCATTATCGTCTGATAATCGTTATACCACGTTATCTCTATTGCTTTTTACCATTTGCAGCGTACGAGTGTCACGCTTTTAGTGACGCCTTCTCGAACGATTGCCGTTCAATGTACCGAGGTCAGCCCAGAATTTTCCGATGTTCCAATAGATGGCGACGGTGCGAAGGTATGAGAAATAAAAAAAAAAAAAAAAAAAAAAATAAACAAATCTAAACCACTCTTCCTCTCACGTCGATTGTGATTCATCATATTTTTTCTTTTTTCTTTTTTTTTTTTTTTTCAAATTTATACAGTTTTACGCCGATCTGTATCATTTGGCATTGCACAATGCTGGAATAAAAAGTCGTCTTCTGATAAAAGATATCTCGTACAAGCTCGCTCTGACGGTCGCGAGCTTGCTTAAAAGTACAAACGTGATAAGTATGTCGTCCTGAAACTCTCATATCTCCCATTTAATATTGTCATCGCCAACGATAATAACCGAATAAAGAGAGAACATAAGAATAAAGTGATATGTGTGTACGTACATGCGTGTATATTTATTCTATTTAATTTCCCTCCCCTCCCCTACCCTACCCCACCCTATCCTCCAATGTAAAAATTAATTAATTTCGAATTATCCTAAATAGGAAGAATCTCTATTCGGGGGTTGTTCGTAAGAACGGGAAAAAAGAAAAATATCATGAGCCGTCTCGAACGATCGATCGATCGATCGATCGAATAATTTCAATGCGAGATGAATTATTGGAGGAAAGAAAACTAAGTGTTTTCATTCTTTTCGTGGATCTCGCAAATGCGATCTCAAAAGAAATGGGCGCGCAGAGATAATCCATTTTTATTTCTTACGTACTGTCTTTTCTCTTTTCTTTTTTTCTTCTTCTTCTTCTTCTTCTTTCCTTTTTTTTTTCAAACAGAGGGTCTTTTATTTAAATACAATAACATCGTTTCGATCTTCCAAGTTGTTTTACATGTCACGGGTGTCGAACGGTAATCAATAATTTGTTCTCTCTCTCTCTCTCTCTCTCTCACTCTCTCTCGTTTTCGAAAATTCAAAAAAAAAAAATGTTCCTTCTTCGAAGCAAAATGATATCGATTTTCGATGACGCGTGAGTTAGTATGCATCGACATAAGAGAAAATAAAACAAAATAAGAAAAGAATGTAGAAAAAGAAGAACGAAATGTAAGCTAGCTCCAGATTTCGTTTGGCTTCCTTTCACATTTTCAACATTTTTGTGCTTTTACTATTTTATTGCATTTTCTTCCTTTGACTCGAGACATACACACACACGCGCGCGCGTACACACACACACACACACACACACACGCACAAAGAGATTCGTTTTTCTTATTACATTCAGCTCTTTGTATCTTACTTTATTCTTCTCTC
>OU426861.1:8698777-8711277 GCA_911387685.1 Dolichovespula media | reverse complement strand
TATTCATTATTATCATCTTTTCTTTTTCCTTTTTGATTCGTAGCAACAAAAATCGAGATCGATCTCGATATCCGGGATACGATTAAATTTTACAAACACAATCGTTTATGGCACATGAAGAGGTATCGCGTAAAATTTCAAACGAATGATCGTGTGTCCTGCTGTTATTGTTTGATAATTAACGTATTGTAATTAAAATATATGGCATATAAAGTGGCGGTCGTGCCTAACGCATAAAAGCTGAACGATTGAAACGAGTTTAATATTTTATGCAGAAAGAAAATCATCACGATGACAGAACTACATCGATCATATCTATCGCGAAAAAGCAAAGCTTTTTCGCCGGGGATCCAGGGGGATCCAGAACTCCCTGGTAACACAGAAATATTGGTTTTATATAATATATTCATTATATAACCATTTACTCACATTTTATATATATATATATATATATATATATATATATATATACATATATATATATATATGTATATATAATCTATATATAATACATAAATATATATTATATTAATTCATATTCTAGACTAATTTACTCGCCTTTTATATATTTTATTTAGTTTTTTTTTTCTCTTTTACTTACTAACCCCTTACGGTATGCAATCCGCCTCTCTCTCTATCTCTAGCATTCTCTCTCTTTCTCTCTCTCTCTCTCTCTCTTTTTTGTGCACACAATAAGCCTCGTTTAAGACGCGACAGGAGAGATCGATCCTCGATTATGAAAACGTACAACGTCGCCTCTCCGTTAACGTAACTACTTCGTTATGCTAACTCCATAGGTATTTGTAAAAATATGCGCGTAATAGAGGATATTCCTTTTACAATTAGTTTTCGAGTGGGGGGGGGGGGAGGGCTTTTCGAAAGAAAACGACCCGTATATCCTGTCTCCTTTCAATCCGATTCCTTATCGGTATCGTGACGTATTAAATTTTCTCTCTCGCATTCCTTCACTTAAACACATACGCTTTCGCAAGACGCGCAATGATAAAGTTGGTTATGCTCCGAAATATTTAAAAAAAAAAAAAAAAAAAAAAAAGAAGAAAAAGAAAAGAGAGAGAAAAAAAAATCCCGTGCCAGTGTAATACCGTAACCGCGAGATATACATACATATACATACTGTGGTATATATCCCCGTGATATATTGATATCTTCGAACCCTAAGCAACGACGGTCGTTCGTTCGTTCGTTCGTTCGTTCGATCGATCGAAATGAGGAAACGCATTGGGATCGACGTTAAAATCATCATCGCTCCCGAATATTCGGGACTGCATATTAATTATCGATACGAATATTCTTAAAGGATATCGATAATAATACATCGCGTTAATCAATCGGATTACAGGTTTTTTGGGCTTCTTCGTATCTATAATTGATTTACGTCCTGCATATTACGATATTTTATATAGCGAGTAATAGAGCTTTTGCCTTTCTCAGTTCCTTTTCCTTTTTGTTTTTTTTCTTCTTTTTTTTTTTTTTTTTTTTTGTTTTCTTTTTTTCGTTTCCTCTTCTCTTAATCCCGTACGTGCCGTTAAGAGAGATACATTACGCTCGTATCGAGCGTTTACCAAGCGAAATTCACGATCGAATTTTATTCGACGGAAGGGGGGAGGGTTTGAATTATCTACATTATTGTTATTAACAGCAGAATATCAGGTATAATGTAACAATAGATTCTTCCTCTTCCTCTTCTTCTTCCTCTTCTTCTCCTTTCTTTTCTTTTTCTTTTTTTTTTTTTTTTTTTTCATTATCCTTTATCAACTCTCTTCTCCAATTCTTTTTTTTTTTTTTCTTTTCCCGTATTTTTGTTAATAAGTAGCGTATAAGGTGCACCCACCAATCACAATTTACCGCTCGAAAAATGTACCCCTACCCCTATCAGAGAAATCACGTCCGTCTTCGATACAAAAGTTTCTCGTTAAAAATATTCTTTCTCTTTCTTCCTTCCTTTCTTTCTTTCATTCTTTCATTCTTTATATATCCATCGTACCCTTTCGTGTTGTGGTTGATACTAACTACGAACGATAGCTACTAGTCGAAAAATTATGTTCATATTTTGTTCGAGCGAATGAAACAACCGAGAAAACAGCTTGCACGTTCAAATATCGTAACAATTAATCCGGTATCAGTTTGGTTTTGCGAACGAAATTATTATTACAAAAACGAATCGTAAACAGAAAGAAGAGAAAAGAGAAGAAGAAAGGGGAAACGAATCAGACAATAACCTTTTTATAGGTAATGGCAAAATAAATGTAACTTCTTTTCTATTATTTTTTATTTTTTCATTTACTTTCCGTACTCGTGACTTTTTTTCTCTTCCTTTTTTCTTTAATTTTTTCTTTTCTTTTCTTTTCCTTTCTTTTTTTCTTTTTTTTTGGAGAAATCTCTCCATCCCTTTCAATAATTTTCTCTTCTACTTTCGTTAATGTCAATGTGCAGCTGAAAATGATGACAAGTAAAATGACAAAAATCATATATAATTGTAGCGTCAACGCGCGATTAGAAAATTACTCGCTCGGCGGCAAAATTGTATTCATATATAAAAATTTACCTTAGCGTTAATAACTACCTCTCGCTATGTAATGAACCTTGGGCGGGGATCGGGGGATGGAGGAGGAGGGGGGCGCAGGTGCGCGCGCGCGAATATTCGTTTTAAAAATTACCGGCGGTACTTTTGAAAATACAAAACGGTCAACAACGTCTCTGAGAAAGATAACAGCTTACTAAATCTCTTTATCTCTTTCTTATTCTTTTCTTCTTCTTCTTCTTCTTCTCCTTCTTCTTTAGCTTCTTTATCCTCTTCTTGGAATTTTTTCTTCTTTTATCTTTTCTCTTCTTTTCTTTTCTTCGTAACTTTATTCGGTAAGGAAACGTGATTTTCCTTTTCTCTCTTCTTTTTCCCTTTCTCACACACGCACACACACTCTCTCTCTCTCTCTCTCTCTCTCTCTCTCTCGCTCTTTCTCTCTCTCTCTCTCGCTCGCTCGCTCTTTCTCTCCCTTCTGCTCTCTAGGGAACAGTCGATCGAAGAAAGTTACTTCGCAACCCTCGACCGATGTCAATTAACGTCGCGATTAAGGGTCGTTCATTCTCTATTCCTTTCCTTCTCTCTCTCTCTCTCTCTCACTCTCTCACATGCACACTGATACAGACACCAATGCATGCACGCACAGCGCACGCAACGACGTATACATTCACCCACTCCTTACGAAATATATATATATATATATATATATATATATATATATATATATATATATATGTATATATACATCCCTTTCACGCGATCTCTTCGTTTGGAACTATCCCATCGAGGAAATTTTCTTTAATAATATCGTTCGCCACTTTTCCGTGCCAATCGTAGTATACATATGATATACAGGTGTTCGTGAACGTGTCCAATAATGCGTGTACGCCTTGATCTCTCCCTCTAATTAAATGCTTGCATGGAAATTTTCTATACGGACATATACATATCTCTCAAGTGTGTACGTATACGTATGTATATCAGTGTGTGCGTGTATATCCGCCGCGACAAACGCGGATATACCGACGAGAATACGTCGTTTCTTTTTCCCTGACGTTGTTGTTCTTCTTCGCTTTTTTTTTTTTTTTGGTTTCTTTCTTTTCCCTTTTTTTTTTTTTTTTTTTTTAAATGGAACTTTTCTAAACGGAACGATCGATCGAAGCGCGTTCATCATCATCATCATCATCATCGTCATTCGTTATCGTCGTCATAGTCGTCATTTTCGTCGTCATAGTCGTCATTGTCGTCATCGTCGTCGTCATCCTCGAACGATCCCCCTTCAGACGAATCGCTTCTCCTCGGAGTCCGAATTCGTTCGTACGTACGATCGGCAAAGATCATTCCTCCCTTGCTGACCTTTTTATTCGGGCTTCAAGCGATGCCACTGTATTACAGTTTGTTTCGGTTTCGTTATCATGTCCTGCCAGTGTTTCGTCTCGCTCGCCCCGCTTCCGTTCTTGCCTGAAAATCATTGTTTATTTATTTATCTACTTATTTATTTATTTATTTCTTGTTTAATTTTTTCTTAGCTTTCTTTCCTTCTTCCCATTTTCTTTTCTCTCCCGCCAAGCAATCCACATATCCCTGGCGTTTTTATTTTTTAACGACAACACCGAAAAACGATTCTATCTATTTGATCGATTATGTCAAACGAGATACGACACGTACACAGGTAAGTGCGTTTATTCTCTCAACTCTTTGGGGCCACAGTGGGATCAAAAGTGTCTCAAATTGATTCTTTCATCCACGGCGAATGCATCGGTCGGAGGACATTCTTAGACTCGATTTCGAGATATCGCAATAGCTGTATGCGCGTAGGTTTGTATTTAGATTTTCTTCTTATTCTTCTTCTTTTTTTCTTCTTCAACGAATTGAATCGAATTATTATTACTACTACTGCTATTATTATTATTATTATTATCTTTTCACGTTTTTATATCGCAAGATTACTTTGTCGATGTAAAAAGTATACCAATCTTGTTTGATTTAAAACGCAAATAAAAATTTCCGTGCAACGCGGAGTCAGTTTTATTTTCCGAAATCCCGTGCCTCCAAAGAGTCGATAGAAAGTTACTACGATAAAGATTCTGTTCTAACGAATTCTTATCTTACATGTATCTGCTTTAACGATTCTATGAGGAAATTCTCAGTCGATCGATCATTCTAATATCGAAATAACACAACATACAATTTACTAAGCTTCGATACTAAACTCACCAGCTAACTGTATGCGGCCAATAAGCTCATTACGTCCTATGTTATCGAAGTCCATGACCATAACGTCGAGCGAACACTCTCTTATCTTTTCCCATGGCACATTGAACGCGAACGTTTCGTTGAATACAGGATTGAGAGTGCATTTGAATATCGGTGTCTTGCGTTTCTCGATTCTCTTGTCGCCGAATTGTAGCCAGACTTTCACGTAAGGATCTACAAAAAAAAAAAAAAAATCGTAAGATAATTTGTTCACATTAAACGATCGAGGAGCGGGGAATCGTTAAAAAAAAAAAAAAGAAAAAAAAGAAAGGAAAGAAAAAAAAAAAATAATAATAATAATAAAAAAGGAAAAGAAAAATTTTACCTGATTTCCCGTTAATGTCTTTGGCCTTGAGATTTCTCGCCTTCAAGAGCGACAATGTTAGCACCGAATTACTTGGATGATAGCACAATGAACACAAAAGTTCTCCGCATTTGTCCTTGGCCGGTGGTTTAAGTGCCTTCCAAAACGACGGCTTCTCCGATAGATCGACCTAAAACGCGTCAGCGATGATCTTCGATCGAATGATTGATACATCTCTTTCCAATTAATCGGTTCATGCGAATACGAGAAAGACTGAAACGCGTGTGCGTGCGTGTATGTATGTATGTACGTATGTATGTACATATGTATGTATGTATGTATCCAGGAGAAATCACGAGCATCATCGTTTATTTACGTTGGTCGTACGTATACGCGTGTACGTTAGTTTCCATTGATGTTATACAATCCACGAAAGAGAAGAGAACACACAGTTGAGATTTGCTCTTGGGAAATGAATGTGTACGTAGTACGAATTATCGCTGGTACAGTGTCTTGTCAACATCGGTATATTCGAAAATAGCATGATCTCGAATTAATCCGCCAAGGTACCTACTATTGTCATCAACCTTGGAACAATGGTTCATAACCGATTAAACACTTTGCTTTATCTCGGCGTTAAAAAGTTACATCCGCTTTGCGCGGAATACGAAATTTTGTTGTACGAATTTATGTATATATATATATATATATTTTTTTTTTTTTTTTAAATAAAAAAAAAAAAAACAAAGAAAAAAGTAAGGTGAAAGGTCACGATGAAAAGGAAGAGTTAAATTAAAAATGAACGTTTCACCGGGAGATAGATCTGACTACGTAGTAGTAGAGTATACGCTTTTTATTGTCTTTCGTTGCGATTCATGAAGCTCATGGTTCGTACGAGAAATGGAAGAACATTTTTAATGGTTGCTTACTTCGCTGAGAGAGAGATAGTGTGTATGAGAGAAAAAGAGAGAGAGAGAGAGAGAGATAGAGAGAGAAAGCGTATAAATCGTGTCGGAAAGTGTTTTATCGTTGTAGATGGAAAAACGAAAAATGGATGGATGATGTTGCGTGAACACAGTGATACTTTATAGTTGATAATAAATAGACTTTGTCGTATTTTTGTGCTTCTACTTTTTTCCGACTACTTTGACGATAACGTTATTCACACAACAGCGTCGCGTCAAATAACGACGAAAATGAAATCTTGTATTCTTTTAATAAAATTATTTATTATCATGACTAAAAAAAGAAAAAAAAGAAAAAAGAATTGTAAAACACGCAAAGATATATATACCTGATACATATATATATATATATATATATATATATATATATATATATACATCAGGTATAAGGAAAGCATATAAAGTATTAAAGAGGATAACATCTACATACATCTACATAGATACGTACAACCTTTGAAATTACCTGACAAAGTGGTAGAAAAATTTCTCCTATAGAGTCGTCCCTTGAGAATCGATCGTAATCGAAGACGTGAAGATGCAGTACTCTGCTTTGCAACTTCTGAATAGGAAAACCTGTAAGGAACGAATACTCCGATAGCTTGTATACTTTTCAGAGTATCCAAACTACTTCCCACAAGTCTGTCTCTTTTCTCTCCATTTTTTTTTCTTTCTTTCTTTTTTTTTTTTTTATATCCCTTTAATAAAGAATTCAGTGTCACGAAATAAATTTGTTTCTTTTTTCTTTCTTCCTTTATTTTTAAATTTTATTTTTTACTGTTTATTTTTTTTTTTTTATTAATGACCGTCGAACGCGTTAAATATTGTTTTTATAAGAACGATAAAACAACGGAAGCACACACAGTTCTAACAGATGGTCAAACAATTTTGTATCATAACTGGGGGGGGGGGTGGGAGGGAGGGAAAAACTCGGTCCCGTTCACATCGGACAAGTACGTCGTATTTTCTCCGCGAATCGAATTTTCCGAGGCGTTTTCGTACGCGGCCATCCGTTATTGGTGCTCGACGAATTAAAAAAACACAAAAAGAAAAAAGAAAAAAAATCACGATTTCATTTATTTCCTGACCGACGAAGCGAAAGGCTGAACAACTTTCGTCGAGCATCGGCTTATACTACTACTACTACTATTTACAATTTAGTGTATTTGCCCGAGATACGAATTGTAAATCGTTCAGCGTGTCGAATTTTATTAACGAGTCGGTGGGGAAGGGGGCGGGGTGGGGCGGACGCTTAATGAAAAAAGAAAAGATGAAAATCGGAGATAAATTTTGTCGTTGTTGTCGTTCTCTCTAGTTCTCTCTATTTCTCTTTTTTCCTTTTTACGAACTAATGTAAATAAAAATTTCGAATTGCGTCGAGTGTGACGGAAGGACAAAGAAGTAGAAGAAGAAGAAGAAGAAGAGGGGAAAAAAACCAAAAAAAAGAAAAATAGAAAAATAGAGAGAACGACGACAACAACAACAACAACAACAACAATTTATCTCCGACCTTCTTCATCTTTTCTTTTTTCATTAAGCGTTTTTTGAGAAAAGATAAGAAAGAAAAGGAAAAAAAAGAAAAAAGAAATAAACGTGAAAGAGAAATGAGATTACGGGAAGAGTGCTGCAGGTTTAAAATCTCACCTTCGAAGTAAAGCGTCTCGTTCCATTTCGGATTCAATGTGCGCCTTTTGATGTTTGTCTGGAGACGATGCTTTTTGTCAGGAAGTAGCGTCACTCGTACATACGGATCAGACGTCCCAGACAAATCCTTTGCGGGTAGATCCTTACCCTGTGAAAAAAAAAGAAAAAAGGTCGAACGAAGACGTCAAAAATCCATTTGTAAGAACGTTGGAATCCGCAATTTCACGTATGCATCTCCGTCTCTCCGTCTCTCTCTCTCTCTCTCTCTCTCTCTCTCTCTCTCTCTAACTTATTTTCTAAAATAAATCATAAATAGAGTAAGAAGAAGAAAAAGGAAACGATCGATAGAATATTCGTTTAACTTTTTGTAATAATTATTACACAATATTCTTCGTAGTCGGCCATTAATAATATAGGCGTGACGTTTTAAGGCCTTTGATGCTTGGAAATAAAATCGATAAACACTACACTAAAATTCCTATTTTATAATGTCAATGCACGTGTACGATGATTGCCGTTTTTATTTTATTTTATTCCTTTTTTTTTTTTTTTTATTCAGCTGTTCTTCTCCTTCTTCAAATCGTGTACTATATGTATATAAAAGAATTTTTATTTTCGCATGAACCGATGAGAATAAACTATTACTTTCTTTTTTTTTTTTATCACTTTGTAACAGGATAACAACAAGTTCTTACCCCGTTTAAAGGAATAAATCTTCCTACGACGATGTTAAAGCCGAACATAATGCGAGAATTCACGAGTAAACTCTTTTAAATGACCCATCCCTTTGGGCTTTATTAGATTAAGAAAGAGGGAATAGGCTAAATGATAAAGCGTAAATGTTCTTTCGCAAAACCGGTGATACTTTTTCATTAGGGTTTAAAGCTTCGTTTTCGAGAAAACTTTCTAATGCTGTTACGTGGAGAAAAACGGATCCGGAAAAATTCATAGCCGGTATAGAATGCGTTTGTTTACTCGAACGATAAGTGCTTTCCGATTGTTAGAAAAGCTTTTACCTTTATCTCATCGCGTTTCATTTTATTATATTTATATACGTATGCGAATACCTATATATACTATATGAAGTTAGATGCGTGGATCCATCATAAAGATATTTCCAATGCACAAGCACGAGATAATCGACATTATTCATTTAACATTCGTTCGCTTTAATTATCTAAAGTATGTTTTACGAGATGGGCAACGAGATTCGTTAAATTAGTCGAACATGAATATCGAAATGTCCAAATGTCTGGCCGATAATGACCTCGCTCTTCCTATTATAACGTTCCAACGCAATAACATCCACTTTCGTTTTATAATAAAGTACAACGTGGCGTGGCGTAACAGAGTTTAGAGAGTTCGTACATCGTTAATCGGATTATCTTCTATTCCAAAAACGGAGTATGAGAACGTAAACGGTGACGTCGTTGCAGGAAATGGCCCGAAACGATCCCCGTCTTATTTTCCAAGAACGACAGACACCACGTACGGCAATTTATTTTTCCCCTTTTAAGTCGGTCATCTTCGATGTACGATAATATATCAGACGTTTATATCAGATCGGATTAAGAATAAAAATATTTTTTCTTTTTCTTTTTTTTATCCCCGTTAAACGTCGATTACTCCCTTCCCCCTCCCCCCCTTTTTTTTTTTATCTAACGACGTATCAGTTATCACTTATATTCGCGATTTAAAAATTACGAGAAATCTCTCTCAGTCCTTTCTTTCAGATTCCTTTTTATGCGAGATAAATTAGATCTTGAAATTGTTATCGAGCATCGTTACAACCTCGCGTACATTAAATACCCGCTTTGATTTCTATACAGCGACACGAAACGAAAATGTCTCTGACAGATCTTGCTGACTCTCCCGACATGAAATGATTCAGCAAGAGAAGTAAAAAGAGTGTGTATGAACGAGCGAACGAGAGAGAGAGAGAGAGAGAAACAGTTCAAACTTATCTCATTTTGGTTTCTGCTGATCGTGATATCCAAGGAGCTTGCGAGAATTCAATGTCGATAATGGCAATAAATTCTAAAACCAACCGGGAAGAGAGAGAGAGAGAGAGATTTACATGAATTAATATGTATTCTGATATGGAAATAAGAGAGAAAGAGAGAACGATAGAGTCGCGATATCGGTTCGACCAAATTAGAATTTCGAATGGTCTGTGTTAAGTTCTCAAAAACGAGGAATTGGATAGATAGATAGATAGAATATCCATTTTTAAATTACGATAATCATTTCAATTATTCATGTTACATAGAAAATTAGTCCTTACACGCCGACGACGGGCATGCCGATGATTTAATTCGATTCTATTTAAACTCGAAAATTTTTAATCGAGACGCGAGCAACACATCGCCCTGTAAAAATTTCCAAATTTTATATATAAAATTTACATGACACTTTACTCGATGTAATCCTTAAATATTATTCCCATTATGTTCATAATATTGTATTCATTCGATTTTACATTAAGTTGATAATTATTTCATAAAATAACGAATAATCGTACTTAATCTTTTCTTATATGGTTCAGATAACGAACTGAACATTTTTCTTCGTCAAGTCACATATGCGATAAGTCGACCTTTACTTGACGATTTTATCGCAAAATAAAGAAAAAGAAATATTCAACATACGCATATCGTAATAATGAACAGAGTGAGCGGAGTTTAGCGTGCATATATATATGTATGTATGTATGTATGTATGTACATGCAGAACACTGACACGTATCTACGTTCAAAGAAATTGCAAAATACTATTTATCTGATTGTTTATTGGCGCCATTCAAACGAGACTCGTTATGTAGATGTCCAATATGACGTAAGTCATAAACGAATCGATACCGACTTGTCCATGTGTTACTTTCTCTCTCCCTCCCACACTCTCCCTCTTTCTTTCTCTCTCTCTCTCTTTCTCACACACACACACACACACACACACACACACACACACACACACACACACACACACACACACACACACACACACACACACACACACACACACACACACACACACACACACACACACACACACACACAAACCCGTACGGACGTATATACTTGTTGCAAAATTTAAATAATAAAAACATTAGCATATGTAGTGTTCTTTTTTTCTTATGTTACTTACGCATACGTTTTCCAAGAAATATCATTGAACTTTTTAACTTCGTAAATGTACTATTCAACTTTGTTTCATCATCATTAAAAATTATTTCATTCGCAAAACTTTATCGGAACTGATTATTAAATAGATATACTGTTACAATGAACCATGTCATAGCTCTAGAGTAATCAATATTTAAAACCAACCTGTATGATGTTTAGAATGAGCGTTGTCTTCTGGAAGTTGTATTCGAGGCTGAAATGAATTTGGCCGACGCTTTCGCTGGGCTCCGAATTATCAATGTACATATCGACCAAGGATATGGATCTGCTTTGCAGAAAGGCTTTCTGTAAAAAATGAAAAGAAACGAATTTCTCTTTATAAGGAAATAGGACGAAATGTGAGAGAAAATGACGGAACCGTGGGGTATTACAAATGACGAATATAATATATTTTATTGAACGTCGTTAGGAGGGTATGAATATTACTCGAGGGAAAGCAATAAAAAGTGATCTAATTCTGGCACGATAATCTCTCGGATAAATATCGTCGTCATCGTTCGTCGTCTATTTAAAATGCGGTCGATCGATTATGCGACGATTTAAATTCGAGGATATAATACGAGGAGACGAAAACTGACACATAGAAAAGAGAAAAAAAATAAAAGAAAAGAAAGGAAGAAAGAAAGAAAGAAAAAAATAAAAGAAGAATAAAGAAAGAATTAAAGTTTTCGTACGTAGTACGATAAATTTATTGGTTACACAATCTTTCCAAAGATGAAATTTCTTCTGCGTTCGTTCAAGGAGAACAAAGAATATAGCGTTACCTCGTGCGTGACGTAGCAATACATGTTATATTCATATCGTTGAGGCTTTAAGGTAAAACGCGTATACCGTCACGTCCAAAGCTGACCCCGTTGATACGATATATTTGTCTTTTAAATATGGATAAAAGGAGTGACCAGGGAGATCGTGAAAAATTTAATAGGATTCTCCAAGGATTCTCTCTCTCTCTCTCTCTCTCTCTTTCTCTCTTTATATATATATATATATATATATATATATATATATAGAGAGAGAGAGAGAGAGAGAGAGAGAGTACGATACTATCGATATAATATTACAGCCGATATTTCATAGTCACCTATCTCGTAAATATGAATGTAAGTATACGATTTATTTTCGAAAAGGCGATTATTCTTGAAAATATGTCTGTGATATCCGCGTTTATTTATACGTTATTATTTCATTTTAATATATATTTTATATACATACATATATATACATATACATATATATATACATATACATATATATATATATATATATATATATATAAAAATATCAAGATCAATATTAACGAGTTTTGAATCGTTATTTTACGTGGCTTTAATATTCGTCAAGTATTTACGTATAAATAATTACGGCGATTAAAGAATTTGGATAATGCGTGTGGCTTGTTCGAATAACAACTTACTCTAATCAATTCGTTGAAAAGAAAAAAAAAAAAAAAAAAGAAAAGGAAGAGGAAATTTATCATTTGAAAGTTCTTGGACAAAAGGATGAAGTATGTGTGTGTGTGTGTGTGTGTGTGTGTGCTAACAATAATTAAAGGCTGTCGTACGGAACGTAATGGACTTCAGGACGTGGCTTTGCTCAAAAGTCCGAGGACA
>OU426861.1:8658777-8693777 GCA_911387685.1 Dolichovespula media | reverse complement strand
GATCAATTACTTTCGTCCATTAACCTTGGTCATATAACGTAATAGACCTTAGCTTAAAATAACGAAGAGGAGGATCGAGAGACGCTAATGGATATAAGGTCTTTGTAATGTTTCCATCTCAATCGCTCTTATTTAACGAGTTCCGAGTTTATGATTTCTTTCTCTCTCTTTCGCACTCCCTCCCTCCCTCTCTCTCTCTCTCTCTCTCTCTTTCTTTGTTCATTATTAATAAGAAATATTCAAAGTGTATTTATACATATATATATATATATATATATATATATATATTTATACACAGATATATTATTTTTTTATTTCGATCAATTTCACGATGTATCGAGTGACGACATAAAACACACTGTCCTCTTTGTACAATGATTATTATTTTCGTGAATTACAAGGAATGGACGAGGATATCGAACGCGATAAATGCTGGTATAGGATGGAAACTAATACGCGAACATGTCGAAGGTTAACCAACGAGGAACGTAATGTGAACCACGGCTAGCTAATAAGCTATCAGAGCTCCCGGTGACCCCCCACGTGTATGCGAAACTATATATCTAAGCGAATAACCACGAGAGAGAGAGAGAGAGAGAGAGAGAGAGAGAGAGAGAGAGAGCCCATGCGGCGACGGCATCTTCCTAACCCCATCGTCGAATTTAATTGATTCCTACGAGACGAGATGATACACACACACAAACACACACTCCATCTTACACAACATTTTCTTCCTCTCGTTCCTCCAACGTTGACTTAATCAATGATAAGAGACCCGCTCTATTATCGTCCTCGTTGAATCATCCTTCTAACTCACCTAAATCTATATAGAAAACTTAATGATAAACGTTTCCCTCTTTTGTCGATTTCAATAGATCCTGAGCAATTTAATAAACCCAACGCGTTCATTCTCTTGCCATTATCAGAATGGGAATCAATGTACGTGTCCTACGTAGATTGTGAAGAAAGATTACACGTGACTAGTTTCCTCTCTCTCTCTCTCTCTCTCTCTCTCTCTCTCTCTCTCTCTCTCACTCACACATTCTCTCAAAAGCGTAGATTGATATATCACAGTTGAAATCATCTCTTTTGTTCGCCAATATGTGTGCCTGTGTGTGTTTGTGCGCGAGAGAGAGAGAGAAAGAGAGAGAGAGAGAGAGTGAGAGATGGTGAAAGAGAGAGAGAGAGAGAGAGAGAGAGGGTGAGAGCAAAATGTTCGCTTCGTCGGAAACGTGCTCTCGCCTACATTTAATTGGCATTTGGAGGTTGTAGGAAACAGCAGCAGAGCGAGGCGCGATTCATCGTTTCCAACTTCTGCGTTAGGAAGACTCTTGCGGTGAAGAGTTGAATAGTTCTCTCTCTCTCTCTCTCTCTCTCTCTCTCTCTCTCTCTATCTCATATTCTCTTTCTCTTTCTCTTTCCGTCTTTACAACACGCACATAAAGACAAATATTCTCTCTCTCTCTCTCTCTCTCTCTCTCTCTCTCTCTCTCTCCCTATCTCTATCTACGTGTATTTCTCTGATACAAAAGCAACTCTAAGTTTTATGACTTTGACCGAACAAAATCTATCTCCCAGTAGCTCGTAACTCTATATACGTCGATGTTTAAGAACTTCTCTGACATAGTAGGCCATGCGGAATCGTGCTCGAGATTGGAGTTAAGAGAAACAGAATAATAGAGAGAGAGAGAGAGAGAGAGAGAGAGAGAAGGAAAATACATACAGATAATTGTGAAAATACGAAAGACAAAAGTAGAGAGATACGCTTAGAAAATACACGCGCCCGTACAATACACACCCACATATATTTTCAGACAAGGCATGCTTACGAGAAATACAATGTGTTTTCTACCTGTGCAAAGTGTGCCCCCGGTGTATTGGTGGAGATAAAAGTACAAAGAAAAAAAGAAGAAGAAGAAGAAGAAGAAGAAGAAGAAGAAGAAAGAAAAAATACGAAGAAGAGAAAGCAAAGGAGGAAGAGGAGGAGTAGGAGAGGAAGGTGGTTCGTTCGAATACGTGACCTCCGTGTTGGAACAACGGAGTATAGAGAAAAGTATTGAGAAAAAAAAGGGAAGATGAAGAAAAGGAAAAAGGAAAAGAAAAGAATGACGGGTTGAAAAGTATCGTACCAAATCGATAAATATTTTTGATCTAAGAAGATATATAGAAGAAAAGTTTCGGAACGGCTGGCGGAACTGAAGCGATCGAAAGGAAGCCGAGAGAGATGTCTACTTCTTCTTTTTTTGTTTTTTTTTGTTCTTTTTTTTTTTTTTTGTGGGAAAAAAGATTCGGTTAGAGCTGTTAGAGGTTTTTCGAAGAAGATGGAGGGCGCGAGAAAGAGTTAGATTTAGAAGTAGAAGTAGAAGTAGAAGTAGAAGTAGAAGTAGAAGTAGAAGTTAGAATAAAACGAAGAAGAAGAAGCAATAGTAGTAGTGGTAGTAGTAATAGCTATAGAATTAGTAGAAGTAGTAGAAGAAACAGATAGAAGGACACGTCAATTAAGATACTCGTAATATACTCGAGGGTTCGTGATACTTACTCTAACTGCGCTCTGCATTCCAATTGTTACAGTGAAATGGTGCATGAAACAGAAAAAGATTAATGATTAATTAATTAAATGATCGAAACGGCGAGCCCGTATTTTTTACTCGGAACAACATTTTCTTCCGTCCGTCCTTCGATTTCCTTGCCATCGGTAGACGACGATACGTAAATGAGGAGAAGTAGGAGGAGGAGGAGGAGGAGGAGGAGGAGGAGGAGACGTAGAAATGGATACGAAATAGGCCATTAAAAAAAATTACAAATCGCCAGGCATACGAGCGTTATTTTAAACGAGTCAGTCATCTTCTTTTTTCGTTTCATTTTCAACGACGAACGAACGACAATAATTAACGGATGAAATAAAAATCGTTCTTTCGCGTTAGGTTGCTAAATAATAACGGGTGGACGGATAAATCCGTGCTTTCAAAAGGGTCTTGTGCTCATAATGGTGCTGACAAATAAGCGATGGGGTGCGTGCCAGAGCTGTCGTTGCCTTTCCTTCTTTGTTTCTTTTCTCTTCTCTTCTCTCGATAAGTTACCTACGAGAAGAAGAGGAAACAAAAAAAAAAGAAAGAAAGAAGAAGAAAAAAAAAGAAGCAATTTACATTTAATTCCAAGAGTGTTACTCGAGTTTCGAGCGAACACGTTCCTTCTCGCGTTTTTTATTCTCTCCCATTATCTCTTTCGCATCCTCCCCCTCCCACCTCCGTTCATACTCGTTGATGAGAAAAGAGAAGGATGGAAAGCGTTTCATAACAAAAAAAAAAAAAAAAAAGAAGAAAAAGAGAGAGAAAGAAAGAAAAAAATTCAGAACGAAGGTTGAATCCATGACGAAGTATCTTTTTTTCTTTCTCTTTCTTTCTCTCTTTTTTTTCTTTTTCTTTTTTTTTTTTTTCGAAGTATTCGCCTTGAAAAGTCACTAACCATGATAGATGGATCGATCGAGGAGGGTTCGACTAGTTAGGTTAAGAGCGAGACAAATAGTACCTACTACCAATCTACTTTGAAGTTTCAAGGATTATTCGAAGGATTATATTATCTTCTCTTCGAAGTTAATCGTTCGCAATGGGAAACTTTCGACGAAACGATAACTGTCCAAACTTATGCCAGCAATATCACATCTGTCCTGTACGGATCCTTGCGTAGCCTGATATCGAATGGAATTTCAATATATTTTATAATCAACCTGGCCATACACTCCCCACCCCCCCATACAGACCTATATAATTACGATATGACCGAGTAGTCAACGTGAAACAATTTTTTGTTTCATTATAATAATTATTATTATTCTTTTGTTTTAAATGATCCTTAGATAATAATTTGCCTTTTTTCGTTTAAAGGCAACGTTATCTCGTTAACGCGTATTTATCATAAATGAATGAAATCCGACGGATTCTCGATTGAATTCAATCGGGAAGCTTGAATGATCGTACGCGTTCGAGTAATTTCACATCGCCACGTACCATGTTCGATCAATGAAATCAGTTATGTTTGCTTTCTTACCTGGTCGTGTAATATTCGAAGAAGGCAACGAGTATTTCCAACGATCTGGTTACTGCGGCCCACATAGTTAAATTTGTTCACGAACGTGTCTAGCCTCTCACGTTCTTTATAAATCGATCGCACTAAAATTCACACGTAATAATAGTCTCGTATTTTCGTTATCTCGCCATAAACGTAGAGAATAAGTAATCGATAAGGAGAGGAACTATATTTTCCAAGGGGTTATCTCGATATGCACTTATAACTCGTTTTCGTTTCGATCGAAACAATATCGGGCTGCTTTTGAAATAGTACACTTGTTCTATCAAATAAAACACATACCACATCTTAAGAATATAACCATTTATATAATTTATCATCATCCATCGCTTGACATTGGCGACGTGAGTTATAGTTTTTCCTTTTCTTTCTTTCTTCTTCTTTCTCTTTTTTTTTTTTTTGTTTGTTTGTTTTCGATTAATTTCGAATGGATATATTAACGCGCGTAATGTATCATAAAACCGCGAACGTGCGTGGACGGGATTTGGACGGATACATTAGATTGTACATAGAAAATTTTCGACCCTTGTATTTGGATATTATTACGGGACGATGTTTGTCGGGGATTTACGAGTATCTGGCGTTGACGTATTATGAAACGCATGATAAATGAAACAACGTTGTTTAATGTCGCTATCTTGTCGCTAACGTATGTTCCACAGTTACGTGTCTCCTAGGTTAGTACGGAAGATAACACAAAAAAGAGAAACATCGATCTCGTTAAAAACGTCGTAAATAATAATCAAACTCGTGCGGCTTTGATTATCATCGATTCGCGCGCCTATGTACTTAATATAACCGATTTATCGGGTTAATTAATCGGTTAACGTCGTCGCTCTCGACGTTGAATCTCCTCGTTTAATTATCCGCGACGTTGGAAGTCACCGTAAATGAAGCGTCTTGAGTCAAGTTGAGTCAAGTCGAGTCGAGTCGAGTCGAGTCGAGTCGAGTTGAGTTAAGACGACAAAGAAGTTACGCCGCCGTCCTAACGTCGGCTCGGATGTCTAACGGCATTATCAGGCGGTATGCCATTAATTTATTATCAACGTAAAGAGAGCTGTTATATATTTTTATGTTGATCAAATTTTACAAGCGTATTATCATGATTAATTGCGATAACATAATAATAAACCGTCTCTCCCTAGCGTTTCTTTTTTTCTTTCTCTTTTCTTCGCTTCTTTCTTCATCCCCTCACGTGTTCTTTATTTTTTTCTTTTTTTCTTTTTTTTTTTTTTTTTTTTTTTTTAAATCGCCCTTGTTTCCTTACATCAAAACGACTCGTGTCGTAGCGCGTCGAACGACAAACCCCCTCTCCCCTACGAAACCCAACCAGAAAGTCCATCGGCGTTGAAATTTATAACACGGCACACGTCCACGTTGTCGCGACTTACTTTTTAATTGAATGGAAAAAATTTGTCTCTCCCCCCACCCACCCCCACCCCCACCTTGAATAAAGAATTTCTCCCTTAACGAGATTGGACGATAAGTTAAGAACTGCTTGGAAATGTAAATGGATTTTTATTTTTAAAAAGGGCAAATAAAGTAGGTGAGATCGAGCCTCGCCTATGTGCATACGTATATATGTGTGTACATATACTACGCGCACCTACAATCGAATATTCTACATCGAAATGGAATTTGTCTGTTCTTACAAAAATCCGTGTCTTAACTACTCTCGAGAAGTAAGGGAAGAATCTCGGAAGAAACTCTTCGCATACCGTTCGTTTACCGATCTTGAAAATCCTTTCGAGATATTAAAATCGGATCGAAAAGAGAGAAAAAGGGACAAAAAAGAGAGAGAGAGAGAGAGAGATAGAGAGAGAGAGAGAGGGCAATTCATCCCATCGGTAATTAACTTGGCCAAGCACATCAAGTAATGTCTATGGGTGGAACTAAAAAGTTCGACTGGGAATTAATGTTATGCGGTGTAATTAGCAAAGAAGAAGAAGAAGAAGAAGAAGAAGAAGAAGAAGCAGAAGATAATAAACGGTATGTAAAGGTACATTAGATCAGAAATTTGTTCGTTAAATTCTCGCTGAATAATTTATAACATCGTTTTTCTTCCTCCTCCTCCTCCTCCTCCTCCTCTTCTATCTCTGTTTAATAGCAAGTAAAGAAAAAAAAAAAAAAATAATAATAATAATAAAAAACAATAAAAAAAGGTACGATTTCGTCGATGATTGCTTTCAAACGCATAAATTCAAGCGTTTCCCTCGTAACGACTCCACTCGAGGCCCATGATCGTGCTTTTATATTCGTTGCCAAGAAGCAACGGTATATCGTTAAACTTAATGGACACTTCCATCGTCATTATCCGACCTAGTTGACGCCACTACCTTCGCGAAAACCTTCATTTTTGCAAGCGGATATTCCACTTGTAAATCTTAATGGATGTGAAAGTCAACTCGCTCTCGCGTATCCTCTTCAAAAAAAAAAAAAAAAAAAAAAAAAAAAAAAAAAAAAAAACAAAAAAACAAAACGAACGGAGAACGGCGGGAACGGGGGAGGAGGGGGGAGGGGGAAAGGAGAAAAGGACAAAAAAGGAAGGCAAACAAAATGCGACGTAACACGGTACGATGCGTTTCAATAATTGTTCACGACGTTTTTCCTTTATTTTTTTATTTTTTTATTTCTTTTTTTAACTCTACGAATAACGAGGAACGAACCAACGTGAGTATTTCCCACCCCGCCCCCGCCCCCGCCCCCGCTCCCATTTCATTCTTTCAAATTCCCGCTGACTCTGACGAATGACAAAAATGTACGATTTACGAACGCGTTATAAGCGATATTCGAAGGTTAGAACGATGTTTTTTCAATCAATTATAAAAGTAAAACGTTGTAACCTTTCCTCGAGGCACGTATACTCGTGAACATTATAATCGTGTTATACTACGAATACTGTTTAATTTAATTCGATTCGATAGTATCGTTCATCGAATCACGACGCATCGATATCAATCGCCCCATACTCACGAAGAGAGATCACCCGAACCTGATTCCACGAACGTAAGTTGAAAGTACGCGTATCTCGATATTACATCGAAAACCCGTCCAATCAAGAACGAGTACGAGTGATCAATAATGATCGTTAAATCCTATTAGTCCGTATAAGCACGTCCGCGGTATATATATTCGGTTTCATCCAGTTGAACAATCACAGGAATATTCGAAATAACGTTTATTCCGAAGAAACGGCTAAGAAATTTCTTAGCATTTAATCCCCGTTTCGCTCGCGTTAAACTTCGATCCTCGAGATATCAAAGTTATATCAATAGGTTATAATCTTTACTAATACACATCGCGTGAATACTCCGATCTTATCGTTGGATTAAATTATACGGCAAACCTTCCCACATTCTCCCAATCGTTTTCGAAATAATCTCGGGATCGCAATAATCGGGAGGTCGCATTAAATACATTTCGTGCATCCTCGTCAAACGTAATTTATTAAAGTGAATTTTTCGGAATACACTCGATAGAACGGGGGAAGGTACGAAGTATCTATCATAAAAGAATCGTCGTCTCTCGGGAGATTGCAAAAATATCTTGAGTGGGCCACCAAGCCTATATGTGTGTATATATATATATATATAAAATACGCCAGACGAATCGACGAATTCTCTCGCGTACTTGTACTCTACGTGATCGTTCGAGTTCTCATTCGAGGGAGGGAGTGAGGAGGGGAGGGTAGAAGACGTTCTAGACGTTATCGAGTGCCATCAAGTGACGATATATAGACGCGACACATTCGAGTATCAGGGTGCTTTAAAGGAGACGATACCCTTGAAAGAATATCGTTTCTCCTTAAGTTCTATCTCTAGACTCTCGGCGAACTTCCTTCGCTGAGATTGATGACGGAAAGAGAGAGCGAGAGAGAGAGAGAGAGAGAGAGAGAGAGAGAGAGGCAGAGGATTGATGGGAGATAAGAAAATTCCAAGCGTCGATTGGACTTTGAGAAAGTAGGAACCGCCGCATCGATCTCGATTAGAATAATGGAATCGTTCGAGGATCGATTAAACGTCTCAATTGATATTTCATTAGCTCGTTCTACATCACTGAGAGCTTAACGTCCTGCGTTCGCGATTTTAACGAGCGAACTGCCTGATAAACCATCGGCTGCGAGGTTATTCCTAAAGAAGTATCGAATTGTTAGATTGTTAATAAAATAAAAAAGAAAACAAAAAAAAACAAAAAATAGAAACAAAAGAATGAAGAAAGGAAGGAAGGAAGAGGAAAGGGACGATGAGAAGGAGGAGGAACCTAGTGGAGGGTTTAAAAAAAAAAAAAAAAAAAAAAAAAAAAAAAAAAGAAAAAACTAGAAGAAGTAGAAGAGAAAGGAAGTAAGAACGAACGACAAAGTATCGATGTTTGTCGATAGCTCAAAAGCAAATCTTTCCTCTCGTGCGAAAATTGCACAGAAGAAAATTCTTTCCGCGTTTAGAAAGGAGGAATTCGACCGTAAAAATTTCACCGACGTCGAAGGTTAACTACGATGGAACGAAATCGAAAAAATATCATAAAAATAAGCTATACTTCCGTCGTCCCTAGCTTATCGAAGCCATAGCAGGCAAACGAGTAGTTGTCGGTCGAAGGGATCGACGGACGGACGGGACAAGTAAGAGGGAAATCGCGGCAGGGCGAGGACGAAGGGGGAAAGATTTATATACGAGAGAAAATCCTCGTAAATCCTTCGGCATTCGATTATTCTCGTCGATTTTCTCGGTCGATAGTCCGTTCGATCTTCTTCTTTTCACGCCTATGTATCATCGAGCCAAGTCGTTTGAAAAGCAACAGGCCGTCGTTCTCGTGTTAAGTGTAGATTACACTGACACCGGTGCTCTATTGGAAGAAGAGGAAAGAAAAGAGAGAGAGAGAGAGAGAGAGAAAGAGAGAGAAGAAAAGAGCTTTCTATTCAATTCCCTTCGATACTCGATGAAAGTAGCTTACCTACGTGCAACGCAGTGGGTTGCCAAAGAAGAAAGGAGATAGATAGATAGATAGATAGATAGATAGAGAGAGAGAGAGAGAGAGAGAGAGAGAGAGAGAGAGAGAGAGAACGTACCTCATACGTTCACGAAGACGTTCGAACTTGGACACTAGCCTGTGGAATGTAGAGTACAACAGTGGAGGTAGAGTAGATAGGTATCTATATAATCATGAGACCGTGGTCGAGTCATACGATAGAACGTACCTTGGCCTATTCACATTGGATTCTCCTGCTTTCCCTACCTACCTGCCTGCCTGTTTGCCTGCCTGCCTACTTGCCTGCCTGCCTGCTTGCCTGCCTGCTTGCTTGCCTGCCTGCTTGCCTGCCTGTCTACCTTCTATCGTGTTTCTCTGTATGAGTGTAAAGCGGAAAGGAGGTGGAGCTGTTCGCGTTGGATTCTACCACTGTCTCAAAGAGAAAGAGAGAAACAGAGAGACGTGACTGGATGAGGAAGTACCAGTGGTGAGCCAAGCAGAGCAGGAAGATGAGAGAGAGAGAGAGAGAGAGAGAGAGAGGATGAGAGAGGATGAGGGAGGAAGCTCGGGAAGATGAGGGGGTTTGGATCGATCCCAGCTACCACCACCAGCACCACTGTTACCACCGCCTCCACCACCACCACCACCACCACCACCACCACCACCACCACCACCACCACCACCACCACCACCACCACCACCACCACCACCACTACCACTAGCAACCTCGTCGTCCGGGTCTTGCCAACTCCATGTACTGTATCTCTGTATATATATATATATATATATATATATATATATATATATATCCCTCTCGAACCAAGAGAGAACGAATATTCCATGTGCGTAGCCGTCCCTGTGCCAGAACATATTACGAAATATCCTAGTCAGAGCTCGAGCGTGAATTTTCGAGCGAGCAATCTCTTTTTCCGAAATTATCGATTACTCGAACCCCTTGTCCTTGTTCGGCTACACGAACGAATTTCTAACGACGAGAATAAAATCGGACGATCTCTGCCTTCCCCTTTTTTTTGTCCCTTTTTCTCCTTATTGTTCCCCCCCCCTCTCTCTCTCTCTCTCTCTCGTCATTTTCTCCTCTTTTTATCGAACTCGTTACTTCGAATTTCTCTTTGCAGGCTTGTTTGCGTGTCGGCTAACGATCGCTAACGCTACCTACTTGTTCCATTTAGTTAACGTTTAGATACTATATACTTCGTAACGGATAGTGCCTCCATTATCGTTGTATTCGCATATAGCGAAAACGTATGATGTACGATGTTTCGTCGTTAATAAGACAATCGTATCTCGTATCTGGGACAGCTTCGATATTGAAACCCGAGAGAGACAATGGGGTTATACGTATAAGCGCAAACACGATTTGCTTAGATCTATCCATAATATATACAAGTCAGTTTAATGAGTTTAAAACGGTCTTGTTCCTCTCCGTCTCTCGTGTTGCGACAGACGGCAACGAGATCACAGGGAAAATATCACTTTGATAAGAGAATAATCGGGAGGATAGGAGAAACAGGACTGGAGGATACGTAATTGAAGTACGTTGTCAATCGTCGTAACGAAGATCGATTTCTCCTCGTCGGATTCATCTCGAACGATATTCGATCGATGCCGTGTAATAATTAATTTCAGTTTAAAATCAGCTTTACGATTATCGCGCGTAAATGAACGGAAAATTGCAATTCCGATGGGGATTGCCTAAATTTATGGGAACCGTTAACATGTTCCAACACGCCTTACAGTCATAGTTATGATTAATCATGCTACCTCTCTAAGAGGCCACGAAATTAAATCCATTCTGTGCATGTAAATATATATATATATATATATATACACACAACTCTCTCGTTCTCTCTCTCTCTCTCTCTCTCTCTCTCTCTCTATATATATATATATATATATATATATATACTCTATAGTCTAGAAAGAGGCAAAATAAAAGAGAGAGAGAGAGAGAGAGAAAATGGAAGAGAACCTTCTCTTTTATGTCCTTTCATGTTTATTTACGCGAAACACAAAAAAAAAATAAATTATAACAGGAACTCGTAAGAGTCAATTGACCGAGTTAATTTGGCTCGAACTCGGTGATCATTCTTTTTTTTTTTCCTTTCTTTTTCCTCCTTTCCCAAAAAATTAGCTCGTAGCGCGATATACAACGATGCGTAACTACGTGTTCCATCCAAGCCTCGTAAACTCTTTTTTCGGCTTAACACTAAAGATTTTTCTTTTGCGACTCTATCTCTCTCTCTCTCTCTCTCTCTCTCTCGAACTAGGTTACCTTCCAAAGAAAATTACGTTATATCAGCGAACGCAACCCCTCGTCCCCGGCCCCCCCCCCTCGACGATATTATTTATTATCTATTAGGTAAACGTAAGTTCGGTCGAACGACGAAGCCTCTCGTGTAACTTCGTCAAATTTATCGAGTTCCCGCGAAAATCGATGGCTAGGCGCGTAATATCGATGTTTAATAAAGAAATTTTCAACGAGCCGTAACTCGTTAATGGACGAAAATAGCGGAGGAGCTTGTTTTTCTACTTTCTGCTCGATATATCGAACCGAAACGCGATAGATAGATAGATAGATGGATAGATAGATAGATAGATAGATAGATAGATAGATAGATAGATAGATAGATTGATAGATAGAAAGAGAGAGAGAGAGAGAGAGCAACAGGTTTCCTTTCCTCGTTTCACGGTATAACATGTACTCACTGGAGGAGCCAGAGCTATTCTATTTGACTTTACGGTGGGGGTCCGGACATTTCATTGACTTTAAAGCGATTCGTCAGTTTATTACTCAGGATTTTATTACCACGACCGCAGCAACACTCAATCTGTGAGTAGCAATCGATACAATTTCGAAAATATTCTATACGTGTTTCGTTCCTTTTTTCCCCATTTTTTTATTGTTTTTTTCTTTTTTCCTTTTTTTTTTTTTTTACATTTTTCCACTTCGACTTTCGTCGCTCCATCGACGATCTCTCTCTCTCTCTCTCTCTCTCTCCCTCTCTCTGTACGAATCTCTTGTTTTTTTTTTTCCAGTGGTAACAGCAATAGCAGTCAGGAAAAATGATTATAAACTCGTTAATACGATCGTATATAATTATGAAATATTAACGATCGAAAATTGGATTAACCTTTATGACGTTGACGTTCAAAGCTGAATACATAAATTTAATTTATTATGCCGAACGGGATAATAAATGAAATAATAAATGAAATGCACGGTAAACTCCCCGTTTCTCGTCTACGTCGTCGTTCATGGTATCGAGCTTGACTTTAGTCCTTCACAACTACCACCTACTCTCGCTCCCCTAATTCGAATCGAGCATGTTTCGTACGCGTTAGCGTACGGAATATATCGAACGAGTGCCACTTGAGAATTATTGTATTCAATCGAGGCGAATGGAGTCTCCGTTGATGCGAACGTAATTGATTAGTCAGTAGAATTTGCTACTCTTGCGATCGACTGTATCCTCTCTCTCTCTCTCTCTCTCTCTCTTGCTCTTAACCACGCGCGAGAAACTCTGAGGAATAAATAGAATAACGATGAAAGGGAACGATGAATCGGTTTAGATTTCGGATACACATCGTTATTCGGAAATTCATTTCTGCCGTTTCGTTTGTTACCGTTGTTACGTGACCGAAAAGGATAAAGAGATCGTGTATATACAGGGAGAGAATGGAAAATCCTTCATAGACTTCTACACAATGCGTATTGTGTCGATCGAATGCTAGCCACAGTTCGTTCGTTCGTTCGTTCGTTCGTAAAGGGGGAGTGTCGGACAATGGGGACGAGCTTTCCCGAAATCACGAGCATTTTCCTTGCTAAGGAAAACAAAATCAAAGTGATCACCACGTAATTGTTTTCCCTTCGTCGATTCGTATCGATGTTTGAGTAATTTCGTTGACTTTTGACGTGGTACGGTAAGGAGGAGGAAGATGAGGAGGAGGAGGAGGAGGAAGGAGAAGAAAAAGAATGTTTTTTTAATCCAACCGTTTCACGACCTTGACGAATACGAGCTGACAAAATCAATTGGGTCGAACATGTACGACGTGTCTTTATTTTCCGAAGAAAATTACGGACATGGATCGTGAATGTAGGAGAAACGACCAAAAACTTTGCGTCCTCGACCGTAAATGATATATATGATATATATATATATATATATATATATATATATATATATATATATATATGTATATATATATATGTATGCGACATTGTTCGACCGTTCGTTCCATAGTTAACGTGGCAAATCTTGCGGAAAATTAAGTACGAATGTAACAAGATGAAAACACTCGGGTGGGAAAATTCCACGGCATATCACGAGTAAGTTATGCGAATAGTTTGACATAGTTCGTTCGAAATTGACGTTTTCGTCCCGCTCGAAATAGCGGGATAAATTGGTTCTGTCATAATAGCCTCATTTTCAAAAGGGTCGGCCAAATTCAGGAAAGGGTATGAAGATGGAAATTGTCACGTATTATTATCATCGATATATTCTCTCATATAACGCGAGTGCTCTTTCTCTATACATATATCTATCTATCTATCTCTCTCTCTCTCTCTCTCTCTCTCTCTCTATCTATCTATCTATCTATCTATCTCTGTAATTTAATGTATAAATTGCGTCGTTATTACAAATATAACAATATAACGAATTTCACCGAAACCTTTCTACGTGCTGCTGTCATCAACAGAAACACGAGAGAATCCCCACGTACACAGCAAATGTAATACAACCCACGCGATACTGAATAATATACGCGCGAACGTGCATTTTCATCGATTTTACCTAAACAAACGATCAATCATTATTAATTTCCATCCTCGGAATCCGAAGAGAAAAGGCAATCGACGTTTACGATTGCCAAGCTAATAAGCAATACTAAGAAAAATTGCCATCGAATCCCGGTTCATTGTATTTTCAAATAACATTAAATCGAAATATCGATAAAAATAATAACACTCATATTTTATCTATATATTCTCTTTTGATTTTCCATCCAATCTCTTTTTTCTTTTTTTTGTTTCTTTTTCGTAGAAATACCATAACTATTAATTACGATTGCGAAGAAAATTTATTACGGTTCCGTTATCACGAATAATTATTGCTCCCACCACACCCACCCACCCATCCCCCGGCCCATCTCCACCGCCAATTCGATAAACCACGTATTTACGTGTTCGTGTTAGTTCGAACAAAACTTTGGCTTCGCCACGCCATAAATATTCACCGAGTGTTAGAAACTCGGAAGATCTCCGAATTACGAAGTCATGTTCGATGACACGCGAACTAATAAATATTAATACCTACGAGTTAAAGTTATCTTTCTTTATTACGAACGAATAATCGATAAAGAAAGAAACGAAACGAAGAAAGGAAATGAGAAAAGAAAAATCCTAACGTAGTAAGAAAATTTTCTTTGCGGGTGGGAACATTATTGTCTGTAAGTAAATTTGGTGACGCCTATTAGCGTTACAAAAAGAAAAATGTATCCTTTAAAAGCGTCGAAAGATCGTCGAGATAAAGAATGATAATATACATAGGTGATGGAGCTAATGTTTATGTACGAAAGAATTGGCTGACGTTGACAGTACCAAAACGTGTTTGCTCGCTAACGCAAACACACGCCCGAACCCCCTCCCCATCTCACCCCCCATCCCCCGTCCCCTTCATGTATGCTCTTGTTGAGAACGAGCTCGAAGGTAAAGCGTAAAAGCTAAACACACGTAGTTATACCTTAAAGTGCTCCTCTCGTTGATAAGAGTCTCACTCTGCCCGTTACTTACTTCGTTTCGTCAAAAAGCCACACTTTTCCCTTTCTTTTCTCTCTCTTTTTTTTTTTTTTTATTTTTTTATTATTTTTTTTTTTTTTTCGTATGATTTCATTCATAACGATAACGCGAAAGGACATCGAAAGTTATGCTTTCGTTACGTATTCCATCTTCTCATACGAGTAGGGTTAAAAACGGTTGGCAAAATATTACGGTTTTAAAACAAAACGTATTTGGCGAGCACTCGAAATCGAGGATATCTTTAGAAATTGCATTTCCCGTTGGCCGAACTAATACGGGGAAACACCAAGAACCAAATCCGTATCGCGTTTGCTTTTAATATTCACGAGAACGTGAGCTCGTAACGAGATTAGTCTTGTAAAATAGGATTTATCTTTGGGTAGAAGGTATACGCCATTTGAAACGGGCAACAGGTTCTCTTCTCTGGATAACGTGCATTGCTTCTGGTATAATATACCCTCGGTTGTATGCATCTCTTGGTAAAATGCGTTCGATTGTAATTAAGATCGTAATGGCTACGTTGCCTGAACGATAACCGCGATTACGGTACGATACTATTTCGAATTAAATACTTGAGAGCTCGACCCCCCGCCCCACCCCCACCCCTTAAACGTGTCCCTCCCTCGATCCTTCACGCTCGTTGCATTTCGAACGGATTTATTTAATATGCAAGGAGCAAATGGAAGAAGGATGCACGGCGTTTTCTACGAGACGAATTTTTCACTCCGCCCGAGAGCATTGCATTCAATTTTAAAGATCTTTCCAATCTTTCCCAGTACTAAATCGTCGGATTGTATTTCTACAAGGCTGTCCGTTTATACGCGATACGAAGTGTGCGTGCGTGCGCGTGTGCGTGTGTGGTGAAACGAACGGTCCGCCCAGTTTAATTTGCTTTTAAAAATAACGAAAGCTTTCTTCGTACTCGGCTCGTTGATTCGTCTATATTTTTTCTTCGGTCATCGTTAAAATGCGTTCGCTCTTTTTTTTTTTTTTTTTTTTTTCCTCGACCGATCGCGTATATTTTCTCTCTTTCTCTTTTATTCATACTTTTTCTTCTTTTTTTTTTTTTTTTTTTTTTTTTGCTTTTTTACGTCGATACATATAGCAGAGGGCAAAGGCTAAACGATATTTTCAGATCGGCGAGAGGTATTAACATCGTACACGATCGCGATGAGATAACGATTAAAAACGTGTGAGTGAGTGAGAGTGAACCAAAAATAGCAATCGATTGGAGGTGCGTGAAACTGTATCAAGGGGAAATGAGTAAATACAGGGGGATATCGTCGATGACATTATGAGAGCTTTCACGCAAACCTTCTGGCATCGGTGTCGTACGGGCGTAATTAAGCTTGAAACCAACGGATTTTTTATCTATTAAAAAACGCGCGGCGGTGCAAAGGAGCCCGCGCCGTCGAGTTTTCGCTCTTTACAAAGACCGTGAAAGCGTAACGAGGCAAAGAAGGCGAAGGAGACTAAGGAGAATAAGGCAGCAAATTACGTGGGGGACAGACGTAAAGGGTTGCTCGCTCTCTCTCTCTCTCTCTCTCTCTCTCTCTCTCTCTCTCTGTCTTTTTATCTTTCTCTCTCTGAAAAGCATTTTGCCGAAGGTAGATAAGTTAACTTAGCACGATCCATCCTAGAGACATCCAATTTTTTTCCATTTTTTCTTTTTTTGTTTTCGTTTCTTCCCACTCCCCCGAGAAAACAGAAGAAAAAAAGAAGAAGAAGAAGAAGAAGAAGAAGGAGAAAAAACTAGAATAAAAGCAGGAAAGGTAATTAAGGTGGATGTCTTTTGACGAAGGTACGGCATTATCGTAAGGTAAAAGTCGTCTATCTTTTAAAGGATTCGATAAAAATCAAAGAGCTTTTCTCCGACAGATATGTATATATATATATATATATATATATATATGTATATATCTTTCAAAATGAAACGAGAATAAGATCCTAAATTTGTGGTTAAAATCTTTTGCCAGTGTTCATGGACGCGATCCAATCATTTTTCTCCGAGATCACCAGAGGACCCACTTATCCTTATCTCTTAGTTTCGTAGGATACTTTGGACGTTAGCCGCGGAGATATTACGAGTCGTCCTTCTTACTTTAATCGCACGAATTACCCTTTTTTCTTTCCCTTCCAACTATAGAACGAGTAGATTAGCCGTTCGGCCTAATGGCACCGAACCTACATTAAGTACATACATATTTATGTTTCATTCGGCTCACGATACTCCCTATGAACCAAGTGGATAGAACCAAGTCACAGCTTTACCATACCCCTTTCCAGTTCTTCTATACATGAATATTCAAGTCTATGTCATTCGTATAACCAACAACGACAACGACAACGGCGTTGATGCAACGCAACGACGGCACGGTACCACCGTGCCTTTTACGATCTTTATCCGACTGCCATTTGCCAACGGCACTTTAATCCAAGCATACGTTTGCCTGCATTTTTTCGCTTTGTCGTATTCCCCGATCTAAAAGCTTTTGTCGTTTGCGACGTTGTTGTCACGGTGAAAAGGAAAAAATAGAAAAAAAAAAGAAAAAAAACTTGCGTTGGAAAATTTTCAATTCCAACTCTTGCGTCCCCCCTGTACAAGTGCATAACGTACGTACTTATTTACTTACTTACTTACTTACTTACACACACACGCACGCACGCACGCACGCACACTGTCCAGAGTAAAAATTTATTTCGATTATGACGTATCGCTCGAATCCCCATATAAATTATCTTTCTTTCTTTTTTTTTTTTTTTCTTTTTTTCTATCTCTTTCTCCCTCTCTATATAATACATAATTCAACGCTCACGCGTCGTGTAAAATAATTTGACAACAAATCGAAAGTAACGTATCTCCGTTGTTCGATCGTTAAAGAGAAAGAAAGAGAGACAGAAAGAGAGACAGAGAGAGAGAGAGAGAGAGAGAGATTGAGAGAGGAGGTTAGGGAGGTTTACTTGGCTTTAAAAAATTGCGATGCTGTCTATTAACTTCTTAAAGATACTACAATAACTTGGAACGGTCGATTAGCTCTCATCGATCATATACCGCACGACTGCACGCCTGTTTCTCTGCTCGCCCGTCTGCCTACCCCATCCGCCATCTTGTCGTATAACTGTCGCCTCCAAAGATATTTTCCACGTGCATCGACGGTTTATTGATTTTCGTGAAGCTACTTCCGCAGACGCAAGCCCTCTCCTCCCATTTGCTGTTACTCGCAAAGCTCCCTTTATTACATTTCACGTACACATATTTTCTTTCTTTTTTTTTTTCTTTTTTCCTACGATAACTTTTCAACGAACCGTCAATACTTTACTTTACTTTGCTTTACTTACTTTTATATCACTTTACTTACTTACTTATTACCTACTTGCTTGCTTGCTTACTTCTCTCAGTTTTCTTCGTTCAAATACTCGCCTAAACATTTTATTTCATTAGTCGGGGTTAGATCGTTCCGGCCGAACACCCCCCACCCACCCCCACCCCCCCATCGAAAATAGTCGCGAACTCCCGACGAGTAAATTCCATTCGAAACTTCGAATCGATCGAATATCGTCAACTTTCAATCGGCGAGCTTGGAATTTTATGCTTTTCGATACTTTCTCGAAAGAAGAAAGGAAAAAGAAAAGAAAAAAGAAGAAAACGGACCGATCGCCTTCCACCATAGAGTCAACAAATTTACTCTTCTTCTTTCACTTTCTTTCATATTCGCGAAAAAAAAATAAAAAGTGAAATCAACGAAACTCCTACTTGAGATCGATACAACGAGGAGAGAGAGAGAGAGAGAGAGAGAGAGAGAGAGGGGAGGGGGGAGGGGGGTCTGTGTGGAGGGTAAAGTTCTGTGGAGCTTTAACGACTTAAGTTCGCGTTGTTGGCAAGAGTGGTATAGGAAGGTGGCGCGAAGGGGGATTAACGTTTGCCAAGTACTTATTGGATGGCCATTCACGAAAGAAATAGAATTTTAAATGGAGCAGAGCCAAGTATAATAATCTCAGCGATTATATCGAGATAAATTCGTTACCGGAAGCTTCCGTATGGATCGACTAACGTAACCTCCGGTTAAATTAGCAAACGAAATTGGCTATGATCGATTGATTAATAAAACGAGGAGTGATTGTACAGGCAGATTTTGTGTTTTTTTTTTTTTTTTTTTTTAGTTTATTATTATAATCGACGAGCCGGTTATCATCGTTTCGAAATAGAATATTACGTATAAATCAAGAGAAAGGATCATGAAACGTTAAGGAAGGACTATCGGCGATGTCAAAAGGTCTGCTTCTACGATTATCATCCTTTTTTCTTTTTTTTTTTTTTTTTTTTCTTTCGTCGGAGGGTTCTCGAAGCCCTAGGGAGAATCGATTTCTCGATGGGACGTGTATAAGAAAACGGGTGCGAACATGGCCGCGGCTACGAACGAACGAACGGGCGAACGAACGAACGAACGGAGGGTAGACGCCGTATATTTTGTCCTCCGAGCCCCCCCCCGCCCCGTTCAACGAGGAAAAAACTGACCTCCCCGGTGTAACGCGGGCGTTTTCGAGCGATAGATTTTGATCGAGGGGGAGGAAAAAAAGGGAAGGAAAAAAAATCACAGGAGCAAAATATCCATCTACACTATATATATATATATATATATATATATATATATATATATATATATATATGTATCCTTGATTCTTTTAAATAATACAATTTCACGTGGTGTTACGAGAACGTTGCATCCCCCCTCCCCACCCTCTCAACCATCGTATTCGAATAAAACTGATAAAGTAAACAAGATCGAACGATCGATGGTACCAATTTTTTTGTAGCGTTCCGACGCGATCGGCTTAAAGTCGATCCTCGTCCGACAGGTTCCGCTTAGGAGAAAAAAAAAGAAAAAAAGAAAAAAAAAAGGAAAGAAAAGAAGAAAGGCAAAAAATAGTCCAATGAAACCGCGCCGCCGTCGCTCGATAAAACTATCGATTACGTTCAAAAGCCGGCTTTTGTTTCCAGGTACCGAGGTTATCATCAACTAGCAAACGGTCTCTGTGAAAACGGATATGGGATACTCGCGAGTGGCCGTTTATATTTATTTTGGAGAATATAGACGACTCTCTCTCTCTCTCTCTCTCTCTCTCTCTCTCTCTCTCTCTCTCTCTCTCTTCCTTCTTTCCTCTTTCTCGTTTTTCCTTTTTCAAAGTTAACCGAGCGCCGGATATCCTACAATGCTACTCTTCTTCCCTCGAATGAACGTACGTACGTACGTACGTATGTACGTACGTACGAATGGAACAATAGACAATAAGAGAAGAAAATGAAAACGTAGGCAACACAACACACTCCATTGTGTCGCGAAAAGCATCGTTGTGTTTCTCGTGAGTCGTCGCGGCTTGCTGCGATTTTCCTCGGTACGACGCGACACTCCTGACCCACCTGTTACTATCAAGCCGTCCTCCTCCTCCTCCTCCTCCTCCTCCCTCCCTCCCACACCTTTCACGTTTTCCCATCCCACTCTCTCGCTCTCTTTCTCTCTTGCCAACTCCCGGAATGAGAGCCTTAGGGAAAATTTCGTCTTCGTTCGTCGTTGTCGTCCCTACGTTGATTCGACGTATTTCTACTCTGACCTTTGTGATGTAAAACAAAACCAAAAAAATAAAATAAAATGAAATGAAATAAAAAACAAGAAACAAAAGGAAAGAAGAAGATGAAGAAGACGAAGAAAAAACTTTCCCGAGAACTCGTCGTTTACAACGATCTAAAGATTCATATCCCTTCGTCCTCTCATTCTATTCATTCTCTCATTAATTAAACCCTCGCAATTTGCGATTCCCACCACCACCACCACCACCAACCCCACCCACCACCACCACTATTCCCGCATCCCGTTTATGTACCTTCGGAAAGAAAAAGTCGAGATCACATTCGTACCCAAGCTAATTCTCCTTCCGTTCCTGATATTTGGATTACTTACTTACTTAATATTTCGTATCTACGCGTGGCTCGTACCTTCGAGGCTCGCGACTGTCGGTGACTCTTTTAAGATTTGAAAAAAATCTTTCGACGAAAGGAAAAAAACGCATATTGCGATCGTTATCGCCGAGTCATCCATCCATCCATTCATTCATCCATCCATCCATCCATCCATCCATCCATCCATCCATCCATCCTCGGTGATCGACATTTAAACTTTTTTACCGAGTTCGTTCGTAACGTTTGTTAGATTTGTTCGTTGACATTTACGAGATTGCGAGCACGACTTAAAAAGTGTATTCTTCCGTATCTTTGTTATTAAAAGAGAATTATCTACGACTTTGTCTAACGTCTTATAAATAAATATATAAATATATATATATATATATATATATATATATATATACGCGAGCGCGCGCGCGCATGGTAACCATCGATTTTTCTCCCATCAATTAATTTAGCCAATTTTTACGAACTTCTCCGATCTCGCTCATGGCGGAGTCCATTATGAAACGACGGGGAAAGAAGCGACGCGATACGCCGTTCGACCTCGAACGAGATTCATTCATTTTCTATACTTTGTCCTTTTTATATATATATATATATATATATATATATATATATATATATATATATATAAGCGCAAAAACAAAACTTCGAATCTGTCGCACACGTACCTAAAAGCGAATACAATAGAAATATTTGTTCCTTTAATTACGAAAGATATCGTTCCACGTCTTCGTTCTCAATGCCTCTACACGATTTCAAAAGCAGTAGAAAGTGGTATTAATATCGACCGTAAAAAACGCAAAGCTTCAAACGAGAAACTTCAAACTGTTTCTTTGTTTCTAGAGTCTAAGTGCATATCGAGAAAGTTGGCACGTTACGTTACGAAACTTTAACGTTATACAAAGAAAAATGTATAATTCTCAACCTATATATATGGTTAAACAATTCGTCTTATGTACTTTACCTATGGCGAGGTCCTTACCACCCCAACCCCCGTCCCGCTCCCCTCCCCTCTCCGGCAACGAATGTAAAAGGAGGCCGTAACCGACGGTGTGCGAGACACAGGTGGTTCGAGTTTCTCTCGGACTTTTGATCACGAGACAAAGTGACACTCACTAGTATATACAGGGTGAATCACTTAAACGTTACGAACGCGATATCTACGACAGTCAGTTCGTATATCGTAGCGGTCAATGACCTCCTATTCGATGAATGACGTAAAAAAAAAAAAAAACAACAACAACAAACAAACAAACAAACAATAACGAAAAGGAGAAGAAAGAAATTGCCTGCGATATTTCGACATGTCAAAAATGCGTATGTAACGAGTTGAGTGACTCACCCTATATACGATATATATATATATATATATATATATATATATATATATATATATAATATCTATTTACACACATACACACATATATATATATATATATATAAATATATATGCACGTATGTAAATGAAAATCACATCGACGAACAGAGGGAGAGGATGGGATTAGGAATAGTTAGGAAACAAAAAATATCGATGGTAAATGATCGAAGGAGAAGTGATAAAGAGAGAGAGAGAGAGAGAGAGAGAGGAGGGAGGGAAAAGGAGAAGAGACGTCCTGTTGCGCTTCAATAACGCAACGCGCTCTCAGTGTTCGGACCGAGAGAGAAGGCGAGACACGCCTGAGCCCGACACAAGCCCAGCACCGTCTGCCGTTGCGTCTGACCGTACCGGAGTCGCATCACTGACTGAAACTCGCTCGCTTTCTCTCTCACCTTCTCGCTCGTACTCTCTTTTAAGCTCTCTCTCTCTCTCTCTCTCTCTCAAACATACACACACATAGTCTTTCTCTCTCTCTCTCTCTCTCTCTCTCTCTCGCGTACGCGTCGATGCTTTCGAGCTTTCGACACGTTGGCGCCACCTTGGTTCCCTCTAAAGAAATGTCGTGGACGCCAAGGAGAACACCATCGAACTTATCACTTCGACCATTTACCGCGAACTTTTGAAATTAAATGTCCATCAGAAAAATAATATATATATGTATATATATATATATACATCCCCCACCATCGACTCGTCCGTAGGATTAGAAGTACGTTCGTTCGTTCGATCCACGTTGCAATCGCACAAATCGTCCAAATTCTTGTTTAGATAATTTATTAGGACCGGTAAGAGGAGGAGAAAGAGGAGGAGAAAGAGGAGGAGGAGGAGGAGTTAGGGAGAGGGAAAATCGTTTTCTCGTTAGGTTTAACTACGAGTTAAGTCGGTATAATTGGTTAAAGGTGAATAATAAATTCTTCCGTTTTAACCGGCTGCAAACCTTTAAACCGGGATGATAATGATAATCTCATTAGAGATTAAGTTACCATTTTATTAGGATCATCTAGGTTAAACAGTAGAGAGAAACGATGTTCGTCGTCGTCATTAACTGAACTCTCTTCCGTTGTTGAAACCTCGTTGTTGAACATCGTAGATGGACGAAAGAGTTAAATAACAGAGGGTAATAACGATGATGATACACTTAATGTTAAGATTAAATATTTTTTTTTTTTCTTTTTTTTCAAACGAATATAACCAGACCGTTTTACTAGGATTCTCGTAGGATCGGGGAGAGGGGGGGGGGGGAGGGGGGAAGGATTGTCGTGGAAAACGAACAAATGGAACGTCGAGTTTAAGATCCATGGGATTAATGAAACGCGTTCGAGCGAATTAAATGCAACGGGCCTTTGTATTAGGCGAACCCAAATAATCGTACGTACGACCCCGAAGGAGATAATGCATTTTTTCTTATGCGTTTGTTTTTATCTTTCTTTCACTCGTTTCTTATTTCCCCCTTTTTTATTTATTTCCCCTTATAATAAATTGGTATCCGCGTTCGATAAGCGTCGCGTATTTTACGTCGACGGCTAGACGTCGTTATTTTGCTCGTCGAACGTCTACGCTCCAATTAACATCACGGTAATTAGACATAAATCGATGGTAATTAATAATTTTAAAACTTTATTAATGATCACAGCCGAAGTATTGGATATATAGCTCGAGTATCGTAGCCGTTAGAAGAAGAAGAAGAAGAGGAAGAAGAAGAGGAGGAGGAGGAAGAAAAATAATAAAAAAATAGAAAGGAAAAAGAAACGCGAAAAGGACAAAACAAATGGATAATTGATGCACGCTTGAGAATCATTCGTTAGCACTCGCCAACCAGAATTCATTGCAAGAGCTCGAATGCCTATTGCAAGTGAAGCTTTTAAGCTCGAAATATATATATATATATATATATATCTTCTCCTGGAATTTAAATGAAACACTTTGGACGGGGCTTGATTATCGCGCACAGAGAAAGCTTATGCGAATTCGTTGTCAAGAAAATTATGGGATCTCCAATGGAGTGAGATAAATTTTGCCGGTCTTATCGAATAATACACGCGTACACCCCTACGCGCAATTGTTCATTCTGTCATCTCGATTTATTTCAAATTTCCTCTAATCGTTTTCGTTATCTCGAACGATTTATTTATTACTCATTGGCACGGCATTAATGAGAAAATTTCTATATCATAACTGATAGAAATGTTGGGTTTATTTTATCGTTTATTTGAGCTTTATATATATATATATATATATATATATATATATATATGTAGTTACCCCTTATTTAAATTTAGCTTCGTCCACAATTATCGCAAAAATGAGCGAGCCGTTCTCCAACGACGAATCCTCGAATTACCCCGGTTTTAATTTCTACCGAATATGAAATTCTTCTTTCGGTCAAATTTAAATATACATATTTTTCTACGTTGAATTCCACGTAATTGCTTTCTTTTATCATTTTTTATTAATTTTTTTTTTTTTCCCCCAATCAATCAATAACATCGATCGAAAAATCGATAATTCGATATACTCTGAAATAGAATTAAAGATTCAATTTAACGTCCGTTAAAATATCCGAACGTGCATTTCTATTTGCATGTATCCATGCGTATGCATATTATCGAGACGTACAAAGAATCGTTCCGATCGTAGAGGGAACGAAAGGAAAATGTAAAAAAAAAATAAAAAAAGGTTGGTACGCTCTCGTCTAGTTTCATAAATATTTAAAAAATATATCGAGGGGTACTTTCGGGATGGAGAGAAAACAAAAGAAAAGAAAACAAAAGAGATAGAGATAGAAATAGAGAGAGAGAGAGAGAGAGAGAGAGAGAGAGAGAGTCCGTCATTTCGCGAAATTTTCGTTTCGACGAAAAAGGAAGAAGAAAAAAATTAAAGATAAAAACGAAAAAAAAAAGATAAAAAAAAAATACGGAAGAATGAAAAAAGAACTGGATTTAACGACGCGCTCGTTTAAAAGGAAAACGTAAAAGAATCTGTCAACGAGTTCATTCAAAGAGTTAAACGATATTTCACGGGAGATTTCGCCCGAAATGTCGCGACACATAGAGAGAGAGAGAGAGAGAGAGAGAGAGAGAGAGAGAGAGAGAGAGAGAGAGAGAGAGAGAGAGAGAGAGAGGGAGAGAGAGGGAGAGATAGGCAAGAGCACGTGTACTTGAACGTTTTATGTGACACCAACGAAACGGGGCATTTAACGCGTTCGAAAAAAAGAAGAAGAAGAAGCAGAAGCAAAATTAAGATGTGGAATTAGATGAAGGAAAGAAGAAAAAGAAAACAAAAAAAAAAGGAAAAGAAAAATAGGAGAAGAATGACGAGGGAGGATAGATCGAGAGATATGAGAATTTCGTTGTGAGGATCGTTCTCATTTTTATTTTTAATACGAAAAAAGGCCCTCGGGCTAGAGAGAGAGAGAGAGAGAGAGAGAGAGAGAGAGAGAGAGCGTACTTATAAGTAGGACGTCACCGGGGATACAGCATCGTTTCAATTACTTGTACCTAGACTGCAAAGGCTCGAACGACGAAAAGGTAAAAGAGAGAAAGAGAGAGAGAGGCAGACAGACAAACAGAGAGAGAGAGAGAGAAGGAAGGATTGAAAGACAGACAGAGAAAGAAAGGATGGAAAGGAAAAAAAGAGGGAGAGACAGAGAGAGAGTGAGAGAGACAGGGAGCGAGAAAGGGCGGGAGGGAGGGAGGGAGGGAGGCAGGGAGTGAGAGACCGAGAGAGAGAGAGAGAGAGAGAGAGAGAGAGAGAGAGAGAGACGGTAAAAAGGGGGACGAAATTGGGCCATGTATTGTTAAATACGATACAGGTATATTAATTAGTCCGCTCGTTTCTCGCGAATGACGTCGAAGAGAGAACTGCCAGTCCGAGTAGTAAGGCTTGACTCGTCTAAAAGTGAGTAAAAGCTTATTATACTTATTCTTAGTATTATTATTAAAATAACTTTTATAATGGTTTTATCCATCATTATCGCCGTCAATGAATGTATTTATCTTGTCTGATATAATATATATATATATATATATATACACATATATATATATTGTATAGAGCGACGAAGGGACGTACCGTTTAAATGTTTTTTTCTCCCACCCTCTCACCCACCCACCCTCCCTCCCTCCCTCTCTCTCTCTCCCTCTCCCCCTGTTATTTTTTCTTGTTTTTTTTTTTTTTTTTTCAATATAAATTATGCAAATGCGTTCAAAGGCTCAGAGCGATAATAATAATAAAGGTACGGGATTATCCCGGTCATGGTCCCGATCAACAAAAAAAAAAAAAAAAAAAAAAAAAAAAAAAAAAAAAAAAAAAAAAAAAGAAGAGAAACAAGCGCAGGTTTTTTTAACGGCCGCGAGCAACGCAAATAAATTCTTTCAAAAGGCACACGCGCATTGGGGCAGGAGGGGGGAGGGGCGCGGCGCAAAATCGAAGGACGAGAACGATAACGCGTTATCGGTGGCAACGTGCCGACCACAACCTCGTATATCATCTGTCATCGGCACCGGTCGTGTAGGCCACAATATCCTGGAAGATTATATCGTCACGAACGAATGTATATCTATCTCTAGGTAACCCTCCTCTCACGTATTTATCTCTATGCGTTTGGTTATGCACTTTTACAAACGATATCGTCTCAACAAAATTAAATTTACCAGGCACGTTCGCCCATTGATTTTTATAACTGATCGTCCCCATGTTTAACGATTTCTGTTATATTATCGTGAGTGAAAGAAAAAAAAATAAATAAATAAATAAATGGAAAAAAAAAGAAAAATTAATATTTCCGAACAGAGAGAGAGAGAGAGAGAGAGAGAGAGAGAGAGAGAGAGAACGATAACATACGTCATTCGCGCCGATAAGATCGATTCCTACTAATTGAAGGGGAAAAAAATAATAATAAAAAGGAAAGGAAAAAAAAAAAGAAGAAAAGAATCACGCGAGTAGATCGAAATGACTAAATAATAATAAGTCTCTATTTTATTCTAGGAAAAATAATGTCTCATACTTCTTCTTCGGTATGAATCTAATCGCGGAAATTCACTCGGAAATCGAAAGAAAAAAAAAAAAGAAAGAAAAGAGAAGTTTCGCGAGACGCCTACGACTCGTCCACATCTCGATGTCTCAAGGTCGACTGTTATTCATCGGATCAATCGATGCGTTCGTAAATACAGAAAGAGAGAGAGAGAGATATATGTATATATATATATATATATATATATATATATACATGTCTGTTATGTTGTCGGATCCTTGCTCATGGTTGAAACGTGCAAAAAAGAGAGAGAGAGAGAGAGAGAGAGAGAGAGAAAAAAAAAATAAAGAAAAAAAAAAACAGGAAAAGTGTGGAGAAAACGCGGGTGGACCCTGGCATAAGAAGTTTCCACTTTTAGTTTTTAATTTCGAAAATGCCGCGGAGTTTCGAATTATAATTTTTTTTTACCTTTTTTTCTTTTTTCCCCATTTCGTTTTCTTTCCTTTCCCGCCAGCAGCCCCGTATCCCTGCAGGTTTTACGAGATATTTAGGTCAGAGTTTGAAGGTCCGAAGTCGAGCGTTTCGTTCTCTATTTGCCGTAAAACTTTCATTCTTTTCGTACCCCTACACCCTCGGCCCCTCTCCTACCACTTTCCATGCCAACGCAAATTTGTATGCGGTAGGGTACATAGTTGATGTCCGAGTTCTGAACGAAAAGTGCATCGTCTCGAGCAATCGCGTCGGCTCATTTCATAGCTCGTAAACATCCAACCTTTACGATTTCAATAAAGGAACCAGCACGACGCACGAAGACGATTATAAATATAATATTCGTAGGTGTCGTAAAAAATTATTTGACGAGCAAACAATAATAATAAATGATGAGGAAAGGAATCGTACGTTTGGCGCGCGCACGTTCGTCCCCCGATCCGACTTCTATCTACTCCCGTCTACTTCGTTTTTTGACGTTTCCTTCGCAACCGTGTACATAAAAGAACAAAAAAAAAAAAAAAAAAAAAAGAAAAGAAAAAATGAAAGAAAAAAAAAAAAATAAAAAAGATTTGCCGTCGATCGTGTAATAAACAACGTGAAATTAAATCGTAACGAAAGTGTTGCATTTGTTTGGTGTTACAATTACGTAACATCATCAATCGTACGAAATCATTGAAATATTGTTTTCGTTTGCAATTGTGTAAAAGGATCGGGACGTGATGAGATTCCGATTTCCCGCGGGATGGCGGGAACTCCCCGTTCCTCAAGGATTTACCGACTATTTCACATTTATCCGAGTCTTCCTATTTTACCGACGGTCGTTCGTACGGTTTCCCATCTCGTTTACCAAACGTAATTTCGTTTATAAACGAATCCACCAAAGATTAACAATCGGGATTTTCGTCGAAATAATTAATCCGAGATTATATCTGAGAAATGAAATTCTCTATCAAGACGAGAGACGTTTATTGTCGCGAATCGACGAGTTTTCGAACGGTTCTCTCTCTCTCTCTCTCTCTCTCTCTCTCTCTCTCTCTCTCTCTCTCTCTCTCTCTCTCTCTCTCTCTCTCTCTCTCTCTCTCGTATGTTCGACGTCAATTAGTTAAAAAGTACTTTGTCAAAAAAAAAAAAAAACAAGAATCCGAACGGAAACGTTATCAATGTGCTCGCCGTCACGCGACACGCGATAAACCAAAATTGAAACGCACGGAGGTGGGATGCTTTTTGCTCCTATGAAAGAAAAACACACACACACACACACAAAAAAGATAGAAAGAAAAGAAACAATCCGTGGCGATTTTCCATGCCAAGGGTGACGAACTAGTAAAAAAAAAAAAAAAAAAGAAAAGAAAAGTGCGTGACATAGTCGAGACATAGTTGATAGTGCCTATGAGCGCTAATTGAAATTGCATTATTAAGCGAGAGAGCAGAAAAATGTGACGTAACGTGAGGAACAACGAACGAAAGCTCCCGCGATGCTTTCTATTTAATTAGAACTGCTTATAATAGCCTTGTAAACACGAACGTGGTGATAACGTTGACTAAAGCGGAACAAAGCCGATTAAAGTTTAGATTCATTTTCTAATCTTTATGCGTACGCAAAATGTTAATCTATCTCTCCCACTCTCGTGAAAATCTCTCATTTTTCTTTTTCTTTTCTTCTATCTCTCTTTCTTTTTTTTTTTAATTTTTTACTTTATTTTATTTCCTTTTTCGAGAAAATGGAAACGAGTAAGAACGAAGCACCTAAGTGAACACGTAGGAAGATCCTTAACACGCACGATTAGAATCAATCGATTTCATAACCGCCTTTCTCTCTCTCTCTCTCTCTCTCTCTCTCTCTCTCTCTCCCTCTCTCTCTCTCTCTCTAGTCATCGACTTTGTAACTCAAAGTTAATCTTAGAGAGAACACTTTATGAAAGAGAGCCCCGACGGTGTGTCACTCATTCTCCAAAGGGGCAAAAAGGATTTATTTCTAACACTCTTTTTCCCCTCTTTTACGATGTTAAGCTTCACGCTTCGGCCGTTGCCACGCGCGTTTGCTCTAAACAACCGTAAAAAGATCAGAAAATTTTTCGTGCTGTTTGTACGGAGGTAGTAGATAGGTAACTCGACTCTCGAGCCTATAAAAAAAAAAAAAAAGAAAAAAGAAAAAAGAAAGAAAACGAACGAAGGAAGAAAAGAGAGAGAGAGAGAGAGAGAGAGAGAGAGAGAGACACGAAGAAAAAAGAAAAGAGAAAAGAAAAAGGGGAGCAAAAAGGAAATGAGACAACGCGAAAGAAAAGAAAAGGAAAAAAAAAAAGGGGGGGGGAAACGGGAAGAAAGATCGGCCGAGCGATAATCGTTCGAAAACAAGCACGTAGTAAAGAAGCCAAAAGAAAAAAAAGAAAAAGGATTAATCGATAATCACGATAGGTCAGGATTATTGGTCGGACCTTGCGTAATAACACGACCTGCCTTCGCTTTTTCTACTATCGACGATAAAATAGATCTCTTATCTCGATTCACCTTCCCTTCTTCCATACACTTTCGTCGTATACTTCTAATAATAATTTTTTATTCGTGTTTGCGCGCGTGCGATCGATACAACTTATAACGCGAAACTAATATATATATGCATACATACATACATACATACATACATTCATACGTACACACATACATACATGCATACATACGTGGTCGTCCTTTTATTTGCCTTTAATATCGCGGTGACACGTTTGACATAACGCGAACGTAAAGATTCTTTAAAATGTAACTTTCGTAATTACGCTCAATTTGGGAATAATTTTCTCCCATTCGTCGTTAATAATCGGTCGTGCGCATAAAAGCGCTATAATAACGTTGAAATTCATTTGGGAGGCGGGGAGGGAGGTGGGGAAATTCATTCGGATTAAACCTAAGTGGTACTTAAAAATACGTTTTATCTTAAAAGTCGAGGATTACGTACGTTAATCTGCGCGTTAGCGATAAGAAGAAAATAGGATCGCTATACGGGATCCGCATCAGAACGCGACTCCTATTCGGTTCCGGTGTCCTCGGCAACGTTTCTTTACATTATGCTAATGTAATTTCTTCGCATATTCGAAGAACATGACGTGAGAAAGAGAGAGAGAGAGAGAGAGAGAGAGAGAGAGAGAGAGAGACGCGCAACGTGCGTTGTTACGTACGATAGAGATAAATTTGGATTATTAAAAGTAGTAGGTAGCAAAAAATAGAAAAAAGAAAAAATGAAATCGTTCGTTCACATTATTATTATTATTATTATTATTATTAATCTCTCCGTTATGCGCTTGAGAATAAAAAGAAAGCGAAATATTACGTGCTAATATGAAGAAATGTTCCTTCGAGGGCGTATGTACATATTTAAAAAAAAAGAAAAAAAAAAAAAAAAAAAGAAAAAAAAAACCCCATAAATAATAGAAATTAACTTATACGACCGAATGAAATTTTGAAAGTGTTCCAAATTGATCTCCTTGACGAGTGGAAGGGAAAAGAAAAATTTGTAATTGAATTTTCCTTCGACAATGAACGAACGAACGAACGAACGAACGAACGAACGAACGGACGGACAAATTCGAGAAGAGAATAATCGATCGAGAGGAGGGAGGAAGAGAGAGAGAGAGAGAGAGGAAAAAAAAAGGATAGAAAGAAGGAAAGAAAGATGAATTATTGTCTGACGTGTTGTAACATCGCACAAAGTTTTTGAACAGGTGAGAACGTTTCTGTGTTTCCGCGTAACGAAATTACTCCCAAAGTTATGCGACGTAAAAATTGCAACGACCATCAACGCGGGACTTGTTTTCTTTAAATGTTGAACCAGATATGCGTGTGCGTTCGCTAGAAGATACCTGTTCTCAAACAACATGTAAAAAAATACGTAGAAAATGCGAAATGAAAATCCGTATAAAGCGAATCTCTTTATCAAGTATCTCTGGAATTATGAATGAGACACGACATAGCTCGAGCGCGTTCTTTATTAATTTTATCAAATGAAATAACTTTTCTCTCCCCCCCCCTCCCTCCCTCCCTCCCTCCAACCCCCAACACCACCCCGCACGATATATCCCGAAGTTGCCTGCCTTTATCGCATTATTTTTGATCAGTTGTATATATATTTATTTATTTATTTATTTTTTATTTTTTATTAATTTACATAGACAAAAAAAAAGAAAGAGAGAAAGAAAAGTTCAACGAACTTTCGACGATCGAATACGAAACTCGTTATAATGAAATCGATATCGACTGTATATTTCCTCTCCTTTTTTTTTTTTTTTTACTTTATTTTTATCAACAACTCGACGAACGTACGACGACTATCGAGAGCGGATGGTGATTAAAGATAAGATCGTTTGAACGAGGGTAAGAGAATTCTTTGCTTTTCTCTCTCTCTCTCTCTCTCTCTCCCTCCCTCCCTCCAGTCGCCTTTTTTCTTATTTTCATCTTACGCCTCTTGACGAGAAGTATGGAATAATATCTATGGGGCCTCTTTTGTTACCATATCAATTAACGAAGATGAGTTCGATCATTACAAATGACGTTCGCGAATCAACGGTAAAGCAAGGAGGGATGATCAAAGCCTATTCATCTCCCCATTGAAAACGACGATGGTAAAGAGAGAGAGAGAGAGAGAGAGAGAGAATGAGAGAGTATCGTGACGATCGGAGACTTTGCCACTCGAACGGCTTATTTAAATGTTCGTTGAACTCGTCCTCCGACGGGTTCGAAGAAATATGTAAAGAAATTCGTATATAATATGAAAACCTTTTTCCTTAAACGAGAGATTCTACGAATAAGGATTTTTCAATTATTTTGCATAATATTTAATCAACAGAGAGGAAGAGGAGGAGGAGGAGGAGGAGGAGGATGAGGAGGTGGAGGAGGAGGAAGAAATGGATAACCGTAATTTTTAACCTGATTGAATAACGAAGACAAAAGGGCCAAGACGGGCTGCATTAAATGAGAAACAATAACTATTTCTTAGAGAGCTAATTTAATATTCGTTAACTTTGCAATTAGTAGAACGAGGCGACAGATTAAATTGAAAAGACATTTAACGTTCTCTCACTCAATTTTTTTTCCCCTCTCCTCTATTCCTTCTCCTCTTCATTTTCTTTCTTTCTTTCTTTTCTCTTCAATCTTTTCCTCTTCGGAGAAAACTTTTCGAACGCAAGCATCCATTTATGCTTCTTTTTTTGTTTTTTCTCTCCAAAAAGATGGACGAAAGGAAAGAAGAGAAGATCATCGTTCGTGTAGCGCGTGGCCAATAGTCATCCATGCTTACCATCATATAATATACCGGGTGTCTCTCGTTTAAACGGGGAAGTTACGAGAGCAAAGCGAGTAAGTCGCTTCGGTCTGCCTAAGCTTCGAGGATTTAAAGGCAATCGGTGTGTACGTACATAACAGCGAACTAGGACGCGACGCGTCCCGAACCGAGAGAGAGAGAGAGAGAGAGAGAGAGAGAGAGAGAGAGAGAGAGAGACGAGGGTAAAGGGGATGGGATGGAGTTGCATACATAAGCTCACACATTGATCGCAGTGGTGGCGTTTTGCTTCTCTGAAAATTGCCTGACGATTTGTGTACATCGTGCAGTTTAAAACGGCGTGATGTAGTTGCGCACACATAGTCTCGCACGCTTTCGTTCAGATAATTTCGAAATTTGTTATTATAATATGGCCAGGTCCGCCCGCGCGCTCTTACACTTTAAATCCATGTTTCTCCATTTTCACGTTGAAATAACGAGGAACGGTACCGTGGAAGGGATATTAATGAAAGGTAGAGAGTTAACGAGAGAAGCACCAGATCGAACACCGAGAACGATAATAAATAAATCTGCTATCGTTATAAACTCACGCGATATAATTGTACTTAAATTGACATTATAACGCGAAGCGCAATAAATATCATCGTGGGAGGGCGAATTTTACTGACCTAGAGTTTCGTTACTTTCCGATGAATTATCGATAAACTATTCTATATATATATATATATATATATATATTTATATTTATATTTATATTTATATATAAAAATAAAAGCAAAGGATTAAGACAAACGAAATCTTTTCGTCGATATGACGTTAATTTCATTCATAAATTCATTCTATCCTTAGGACGAAGAATCTCTCTCTCTCTCTCTCTCTCTCTCTCTCTCTCTTTCTCTCTTTTATCTCGTAAACGAATCGCGTTCCTTTTGTAGATAGGATCGCGTCCGCGCGCGAATAAAATACCAAGAGAAGGATAGACGAGAGATATTAAAAGGGAATGTTGAAAATAAGAAATGCAAAACTATGCTCGACATGAAAACGAATACGAGCAAGAGGAGCATTAACGCGACTCACAAGTTCGTTCGTTCGTTCGTTCGTTCGTTCGTTCGTTCGTACATTGCGAAGGGATACGTTCGTGGGAATGCAAATGCAAATGCAACTTTCCGGGATACTTAAACGACCGTGAAATTTTTCTAACGCTTGGGCAGGGGTGGGTGGGTGAGGTGGGTGAGGTGGTGAGGGTGAGGTGAAGGAGATTGAAGCAGTGAGAATAGGACAGAGCGGGTCGACGAGGGAGCTCGCGCGAGCGTGAAAATGCACGAGGAGGAATCGATTGACGGAGTCGTGGAACGGATGGGTAGAGGAGAGGGAGGAGAGGGAGGAGAGGGGGAGAGAGAGGTAGAGGAAGAGTAAGAGGAAGAGGTAAAAGGAAGAAGCTAAAGGAAGAGAGAGAGAGAGAGGACTCGAGACGTTTTCACCGATCTCCTTGACGCGTCTCGCGTATATTTGCCCAAAAGTTATCAACACGAGTTTTATATATATATATATATATTTTTTTTTTTTTCAGAAATTCCCTTTGATGTCTGTTTCACGATGTTCTCAAACAAACGTTTCGTCTATGAATCTACGCGAGTGTGTTTTAAAATGCGTATATAAATACACACGTACGTAGGTACGTGCATGCATGCATACATGCATGCATGTATACATACGTAAGATACTTTAGAAAATTGTTACGCTTCGGCGTGCATTTGATGTTTATATTATAAATGATGCCGCTTGTAAAACGGGCGTAATGGCTTCGTAATATTTTCCGCAACATTTTCCCAGGACAGGTTGGATATAGTTTGTTAAATGTCATTAGACTTTACCCGACCCTCTCTATGAATATATTATATACAATAAATTAAACGATCGCGCGCAGTTGTCCGAAATTTTACGAACATTATCGTCCAACGACGGACTCGTACACGTATTAGAATTTTCTATCAATGATCAATCATGATTTACGTGTATTTGTGTATGTATATATATATATATATATATATATATATTTAT